>NW_020868286.1:0-5000 GCF_003789085.1 Penaeus vannamei
ATTACAGTGTCCACACAGCAGTGCCATCACGTTATCCTGACAATTTCTGCCTTGGCCTTAGTCTTGAACTATTTTGTGTCCTTTATGCGAATGTGTCTTCAGTGTTTTCTAAGTGTTCGTTTCGTCTCTCGATAACCATTTTACAACCACTGTACTTGTTTTGTATCCTCTTCTTAAATATATCCGAAATTGGCACGATTCGAAAGACCATTCAAATATATAGTGAGAGTTAGAAGACAATGGAAAATAAGCTAATCGACGCAGAAACATATAGCAACATACAGATACAGGTTCATGATGAATTAAATACCGTGCAGTAACGGAAAATTTCCCCGTAATGTTCGTTTGATTTCTTTACTTAGACGAAAAGGTTTATCTAACCAGTCTGTGGTAGCTGTGTCTTTCCGTGTCTATATGAACTTATTTAATGGAATAAAGGAACACTATGTAAATAAAAATCAAAGAATGTATGCACAAAAATATAAAGTATTTCAGAACATATATTACGATGAAAGGATCATCATCAATGTAAACTTAAATTTTACCAGTCCGAGATAAACTCTGGGTTACTGGTGAGGTCTAATGTATTTGCAAGTAAGCTGAATCCCTCACCTATAACTTGGCTTAGCGGCACAAACCTAAGAGGCATGAACTCCTTCCCGTATTCCAGTTTTTACCATTCTTCTCTATATATTTTCTAAACTTTGGTATTGGACTCATCCTTCATTTTCTTTTTTTTTTTTTTTTTTTTTTCTTTTTTTTTTTTTTTTTTACTTTTGTCTTACCAATTTGGCACCCCTGATGTTTAATCACGTCCTGGAAAAAAATATCGAACAAATAAGGAATTCAGAGCTATTGTATCTGTCACTGTTCTGTTTTACTTGATGCAATATCTGTGTCAGGTAACAACCCTCACATACTTCCAACAAAGACAGACAGGAAACATTCCTCTTTATATTTGACTTCTGCAATGGAGCTGGCCTTTCCGAACTTTTCACAGACATTTTGCACTTTGACTGCCATTCAGTCTACAGGCATGGTTATTTTATTGTCTCAGACACTACCTCTTTAATGAAATTTTCATCATCCTGACAGTAATGTATCAATTCTACTATCTGAAATATTCGGTTTATGATATCGATCTTCGACATTTAGTGCCAAACCTCATATATTTGTATTACAGTTCTCATTTACTTATTTCACCCTCCTTTCGGAAAATACTTCGACATTATACATAAGACCGAAATAGTTCGCATATTTTACGCTATTCAATTACAATTTAATTTCCTTCATCTGCCATCGTCTGTCCACAATTCAGCATTCAACACTTACACTTCCCACAGTGACAAGAGCCTTCGGGTTGTCACTACTCAGAAATGCATCTTGTTGTGACCTTGTGAAGATTTTTTTCTAGTTAGATGCGATGAACCACTTGTATGTTTTGACCGCTATTTTCACTAAGAATTTAGATAATTTTTATTTAGATTGTACTGTCACATAGAACAGCAGTTGCATCATCACCTAGCGAGTAGTATAAACACATGTTAAATATCTGCAAGCTAAATCTGCATTTCTTAAATCTCACTAAGTTAATTTAAATTAGTGAATAAAGGTGTTTGTATATATTGATATCATTAGTCATCATAGCTAGGAAAATTTAAGTAAATAAAAAACTTTGCCATTACTCCAGTGTCAACTTTTAACAGAACTGAATAAAGCACCTTGCTCAAAATATTCGTGTGTGGACTGGAACTATTCAAACCCAAAAAGGCAACTCTTTTGTAATGGGTATGGAAAGGATTGCCTTCTAGTAGTTTGATTCTGAGTCACAATATATATTTTCACATAATATGGATGAAAGAGAAAAAAATCCTAACCATTACTAAAGTGTTGCTACGTTATATTCAGAAAGGACTTGTTAAGCTTTAGCTTTTGGTTATGAAAGGTTGGCACCTCAGCACAAGCCACAGGTGCAGAGCAGCAAGACATAACCAGCCTGTTCTATGGTACCAAGAGCTCCAAAGCCTGGCTAAGACTCAGGCCCCTCGGCGCCTGCAGAAGGCCCCTGGGATATCGGCGCCACCAAGCCACAGACACTTCACGCTGAGCTCGTGTCCATCTTATCTCAGAATCCCAGTCTGTGTCAGTGGTGCTGAGCTGGAGTTGTTAGGCCCTGGATCAGGGTTCTCGTAAGCCTGAGTGTGGCACCCTCACTACTCACAGACATACTCATCTTCACTCACTGACCTCATTTTGCAATTCACTGGTAGGCATTTGTCAATATTTAGTTCGTTTACAAAGAAGTCTGAGTTTGTCTTACAATCATGTTACATTTGTCGAATTTACGTAAATTTCATCTCTCTTTTGATTTTATTTCTAATTTGAGTTAAGTAGTAGTGATGATGCTGATTATAAATATTCATAAGTAAATGTTTAGAATATTTAAGAATATTTGATAGTGATGATATCGATAAGTAATTTTATTAGAATAATGGTATCAATGATGATATCTGATATTACGTCAGTCCATACAATAGCCAGGCAACGGTGATAATGATACATAATTATTATATATGTTAAAATAATAATATCGATAATTATAGAACTGAAAAACATACCATAATAATGATAAACATGATAATACTTTTAGTATTATTTCTACTACTAATAATAATAATGATAAAATGATACTGATAATTAAAGTATACATGATAATCGTAGGAGCTCTGAAAATACTTAATTTAACTTTGACCTGAAAACTATTTTCAACTTCATCAATAAGTCATCAGTTCCGTATTCATAATGCTCGAACTCGCCTTCACCACTGCCCACAAACAAAAATACAATCACAACAAAAAAAATATTTAATTTCACTGTCTGGAAAAAAAAAATTTCATTGGCAGGCTGATGTGTCAAGGTCACTGTTTCATCCCTAAAGAAACATAGAAGAACATAGTTATCTCGTAATGTAAGTGTAGATGTGAGTCGTGTCTTGTAACTAGATGTTAAGGACTGCAGGGCTTCCATGTGAAGTTTGTGCTGATCTGATGTTCTTTGTCCCTCTGGCTGCTGCATAACAACAACCTTACAACAACACCATACCTATTACATTAAATGACACTACAAACTATGGACGACTGCATCTGAAACCGTCCTTAACCATGCACTTGCAATTGTACTCCATATATACATATAAATTAAAACAAACACATAAATAAACACACACAGTCCATGATGGTGCACACGAGCGAGACTGTGCGCCTCAAGTTCTTCATCGACCTCCTGATGCACAAGCGCCACCCCGTCATGCTGGTGGGCACCTCCGGCTGCGGCAAGTCGGCGCTGCTCAACGAGAAGCTCAACTCTCTGCCGGAGGAGTACGCCGTGTGCAACGTCCCCTTCAACTTCTACACCACTTCAGGTAAGAACCTGTTGTCGTCAATACCACCTCAGTTATAAGAAATATAACTTAAATAATCACATAGAGTGTATTGTAAATCTTTTCTTTTGGGGCATTTTAGTATTCCGATCGATAATGTCTCCTTTGATTTCAAAGAAGCAGACCTAAAGTAAAGCTGCTTCAAGTTGATAATACTGTTATATAATTCAACAATGTTGCAGTTTCTCTGAAACCTATCGCGAGAGAAATAAGTTTTGTACACCAATATGCTGAGTTTGTTGAAGTGTTACAATTTCAAGGAAAAAATCGATAGAAAAAAATATATTACTTTAGATTATATTTCTTAAGCTAAAAAAAATGCATCTCCACAGAGCTGCTGCAGCGCGTGCTGGAGAGACCTCTGGAGAAGAAGGCCGGGAAGAACTACGCTCCTCCGGGGAACAAGAAACTCGTCTACTTCATCGACGACATCAACATGCCCATGGTAGGCGAGGGTTTCCGGACCGATGCTTACGTCCCGAACCCTTCTGATATTTCTAATAGCACTTTCACCGATCAATTGCTATCAGTTCAGCTCTCTCAGCTCCTTCCTGTGCTCATCCGAGTTCCTCCCTTCCCGCCCGCCAGGTCGACCAGTACGGCACGGTGCAGCCCCACACGCTCATCCGGCAGCACATGGACTACGGCCACTGGTACGACCGCACCAAGCACACGCTCAAGGACATCCACAACGTGCAGTACGTGGCCGCCATGAATCCCACAGCAGGATCCTTCACCATTAATCCTAGGCTTCAACGCCACTTCAGTGTCTTTGCAGTCAGGTACTACCTATAAAGGTCAAAGATGGCTAAGCCGCATATAAGTAAGGCCTGGCCAAAGCTAGTCTTCGCAAATCTCACTGAACTGAACTGAAGGTCAACGAAACAAATTAGTTGTGTAATACTTTTAAAAGTAAGAAGAAACACTTTATCTTTTATTATATAACACACGTGTTTTTTTTTTTTTTTCTCGCATAACAAATCTGGTTCTAACTAAAAGATTTAAGTATTTATATTAAACTTATACATGTGTATTTTAAAGTCTCGATGCGTTTTTCGGCATACTCTCTGGCGATGCAAAAATATCTTTCGTATCCACCTTTTATATCGATATGCTTACTTTTGTAACTTCTTCATCAGTTTCCCGAGCATGGAGAGCCTCAACCTGATATACTCCTCGCTACTGGACCAACACTTGAAGAGTACTGCTATGAAGTTCAACCCAACACTAATTAGGGTAAGACAGATTTACGGTTGTTACAATAAAGACAGAGAATGAGGAAAGCATGATGGAGGGGGGCCGAAAATTAGCTAGAGAAAGTGAGAATGGAGGAAGAAGAGGGAGAGAGAGAAGGGGAGGGGAAGGGAGAGAGATAGAGAGAGAGAACGGGAAAGGTAGAGGGGGAAGAGGAAGAGAGAGGAAGAGAAAGAGAGAGAGAGAGAGACGGAAACGCAAACAAACAGAGAATATGAGATTGCTACTATTGAAGAAAGTAGGTTAGTATTATAAAATTAGGAAGAATGCCCCTAATGGAAGATTCATTGCACGCTAGATGACAGAG
>NW_020868286.1:12500-20000 GCF_003789085.1 Penaeus vannamei
TTCATTCAAATATAGTGCAGTGTAAATAGTAGGAAATACAAAACGCAAACACCATCCCAGCATGTCCTGAGCAACGAGGCTTTAACCCGGGCTCCGACGCCTCAGCTTCTCGTAATGAAAACGTCACATTACTGCTTTCTGCTGCACGTTGACCAGTAGCATTATATGTATATAAATACATTTATATATACATTTTCTCCCTCGTGATATTGTCTGATTTTGATGAGGGCGTTTTTCTTTTTTTCTTTTTTTTTTTTACTTGGTCTTTTTGATGAGCAAAAAATTGCCATCGTCTCCCCTACAGTACCCAACACCGGCGCGGCCAACCTTTACATCTCTATTACTGCCAAAGTTCTCTCACGACTCCTCTTCACTTTCCATCCCGTCCCGATGCATAGTTAAGTAGCCTCGATTCGGACGGGATGTGACTCTGCACGAGCACAATTAGCTATGTCTCTCCTACAAATCAGATCAGATTTGCAAAGGCCACCCACCTTTTTCATCAACCTTTGTGGCCTTTCCTACATTTTAAGAAGGTTCTCGCAAGAGAAGCACACATCAGGACAAGCTTATAGTTGTCATCTGTACATATGTATGCAAGATCACGTCTGACACTCTCTAGATCAACACTGATTCGTATAAACACAGCACTTCTAGAAACACTTGGAAGCATGAACACAACACAGTCACTGTTCGTTCGCACGCCTTTCTGTCCCACACCAGTCGTAGATAGGGTGAACGCATGCCTAGCACTCTGCCCTCCAACCATTCCCCCAACAGGGTCTTGGCTCCTCCATACGAAGCATTTCTCCACCATGAATTGGCCACAGCTGTGAACTCTGCCTCGGGACCAGTAATAACGCTACCAATATTTTGGGTGGGATAAAAGTTGGTACACAACTAAATAGATTTTCTTTTAGACTGAAATTTACGTGACACAGCAGTGCCATCTTGGATGGTGGGACGTGAGCGTGCGCGCCCACGCCTGATGGGCATGCACGGAGGACAGCACCGTGTGGCTCCAGCACTGTCACCTTCCGCCGGTTCGGGCACGCTCAGCACCTTCACAAACACTCAACGTTCATGTCCTATTTGCAACCAGGGTCACGCAAGGGCCTTTCGCCCAAGTGTTTGGCTGATCCTTCCCATAGAGAAAACGGATTGAATGTCTAGATGAAATCAGCTGAATGTCTTGTCTTGCCTTGTTTCTTTAGCAGTTAAGAAGTGAATGCCTTTAGAGACTTTGGTTATTGAGATAATGGGTCTTTCTTTACCCACACGGCCCATATTCTTCCCCCAGAGGGAGTACAAGGACGTCTGGTTGGTATGTATTTCCGCCGTGGTAAAGTGCTTCCTGTACCGGCGTCAGACACTCCCCGCCCTCGACGCAGCTGCCTTTTTAACAGTAGTTTTGAGTTTTTCATACTGACGAATTTTGTGAGGCGAACCAGCAACGTTGGCGACACGCGCAGCAAGAGCTGGTTGCCCCGTCAGTAGCGTAGACAGGCGACGCCACCATCACCTTCCTCTTCCTCCCCCTCCTCCCTCTCCCTTCCTACTCCTCCTCTTCTCCACCTTCTCCGGAACTCGTCAGGACGTAGGACAGCCAAGCGTTCCTCACCTCCTCTTGGTAACGGCTCGAGCAGGAGCCACTAGATCAAGGCTGCACAGGGGAGGACGGTGGGACAATCCCGTCACTGGCCCGACACTTCCTATCAACACATCTATCTTGAGCGTCCTGCAGCTCTCTCTGTTTTTTTTTTTTTTTTTTTTTTTTTTTTTTTTTTTCTCTCTCAAAGTTATCAACTTTTTTGCCATAGGGATGCGAAGCTAAGAATAACATTAGGTACTGACATAGCAAGTGATATGTGGTATTTCATTTACTTTTTCTTTATGACAATTTTTTTGCGGCAGGACTCTCAATAACAGTGATTGTAACACTAACAGTGTAAATATTCATTCTGTATGTATGTGTCTTTGCGCGCCTATTTCATACCATGCGTGTGTAATGGAGCTATGCAGCAGAGGCACTTTACTTACACAAACTATTTACTTTCCCATAAACCCAAGACACAGCATATGGGTGGAAGTGCTTAAGATAAGTGTATGGCGTGCAAGGGAATATCACACTATGCCAATACTTATATCAAGCCATAAAAACTTTGTGTATAATGAAGCGTATTTTTTCACTGATTAACAAATATACATTAATTGATATATCATAATACATTAATACAATTAATACCAATACCATTACTATTGAACTATGAACATCAGAATGTTCTGTTTCAAGTACAAAATCAGACCATAGAATTTTAAATAATATCTTTCCAGGGCGGTTACCAAAAGCCGTTCCATGTACTTAGTTTCGTATTGTAACACTAACCAATTTTTCTTCTCCCCCTTGTACTGCCATTCTCTTTTTCCTCTGCCAGTTCATGTCTAATATTTGACACAAAATTCTTCCACAAAAAGCAAATTTTAGCTTCTAAACATTTTTGATAGCAACTTTTACAATGATTCCTTTTAAAATATGAATAATCTTATTTACAATATAATCAGACGACACAAATGAAAGGAAACTGAACAGTGACAATGCAAGTTTTGTCTTTTTTTTTTTTTTTGTCAGTATGACAATGCACCAGGAGTAATGTGTCCCCACATGACATATAATCAAGGTGTACTCTGGTACTAGTCGAGAGGTAAACATGTGGGTGTAGAGTCGGTTGCAAATAAGTCTCTTAAAATATATATATGGAACTATTTTTGCCTCCCTTTTTATCAACTAGCAACATTAAGCAAGGCCATAATGAGATCCTCTTAAACGAAAGAAACCAACCTGATATTTGCCTGAAGTGGCAACACAGGTTGCTGTATTAGATCTTTGGCTGTTATTGCCGATCCCTGCAACAGGTTTCGGGAAGCATTCTTAAGACTTGTTTTGCTGCTTTCGTTCAACCTCTACAAGACCTTCATAGTGTGATAACCCCTCTAATGCTAATCATGTCTAGATCAGGTTATGAAAGGTCTTTAACCTTATTTATCCAATGTAAAAATAATTCAGTTCATAACAAGGACGTAGCAGTTTTCTCTTTCCCTTCCTTTTTATCCTTCTGCACTTACTTATTTCCTTTTTATATCCACTCTCCCTTTTTACCTCGCCAGTTCTGTTTGCATTTTGATTAGCATTCTCTTCACGCGTTTATGGAGGTAAAACACGCCATCACGTTTGACGTAAGAGATGACATATGAAGTTTGATCACAGTTTATGATGATTCCTCAAGGAAGTTTGTTGACATATGAAATAATAAATGTACCTTCCTGCAACTTTGCATACGGGAAACAAGTAACGCATGCAACGATGAGTCTTTGGTCGTCTTGGACTATCCTGGTTATTGTTTCTGTTGCGAACTATTTCTGCAATTCCTCCACTTAAACAAGCTAAGGGAAATATATTGTCAGTGCCAAGGCTTCTTTACACGATCAATTTCTGAATGTAGTTTCGGGGCGCAGCACACAAAAAATCCAAAACTGACCGTACGAGTATGAATAATAAACGACCCAATATCAATTAAAACAGGTCTACCACTCGTGAATATGTGATGACGTTATCAGGCCTCTGTTCACGTCCGCCTTTCTCATTCGCTTGATGCATAAGTTGTATATAGAAATATATAGTTTTTTCAGGTAAGTATAGGTTTCATAAATGGAGCGAGCATTTTATTTTCAATGTTTACTTCATAAAGAGTATTTATAATTTGCCTAACAGGAAAATCATCCTCTTTCAATCTCTCATCCCCCCTTCTCTCTCACACACACATACAAAAGATAAAGAGAGAAAGTGAACTTTGGTAAGAGAAAATGTAGGCCTACAGATTCGATTAACGGTCCTTCAAAATATATATAAAGAATATACGAGAAGCAGTATGTCTATATGAAATTAAGTATCTTCTTTTAGAATCTGGTATGTTTATCAGAAAATTTAACCTATTGGCTAACTGAAATTTCGGTCTGCTTTCATATAATTTTTTTTTTTTTTTTTTTTTTTTTGTGGAACATCACTATTGTTCTTTCTCGTGATGTTAAGGAATCCTGCCTTTAGGTATCTTTCTCAAACGTCAACATTAAGCTATGCCGGATATATGACAGCATTTCGTGTTGTTACGCGATTAGAGCGTCTAAGCAATAACAAAAATAAAGCAACTTTTCTATAGTTATTGTCTGTAGGAAATCTGAAGGAATTTATAGTTACTCCCCTTTTTATCCTCTTTCGGTTAGTCCAACGACAACCTTCTTACTCTTCCCCGGGGCTGACATACAGCAGTTAAATACAAGTATGACCAGCACCCGAGTAACACATTTACATAAACATTTTGTATAATACTTAGACACATATGTGCACAAAGTGCGAGAGTTCGTAAGCAACATTAATATTCTATATTATATATTGCTGTTGATATTTGCCCATTTATGTAAATTAACATGTTCACTGCATTCCCTCATTACAACCTAAGAATACGAGTGCAATAATGAACCATTATCAAAGTATTTTTAAAACACCCTTACAAGAACATGCAAAAGGACAGACATTTGTCGACGTCCGTCTGACTGGAAGGGGCAACGTGAATATTGGACCACAGAAAGATCGGTGGCCAGGTTTGAAATTTTCTTTTGAAGGTTAACACGAAATCAGGGTTGTCAATCCAGTAATAGCTTATGCTATTCCAGTTCCCTATGATGTAGCGATGATGTGGAAGTGAAGGAGTCGGTCTGTATACTGGTACTGAAAGTGCTGTAAAGTGTAGTGGGGGCCTGTCGATCTTCTTTCCTGTTAGTTCAGGAGTGAGGCAAGGCTGTGTTCTTGCACCAACACTTTTCAATACTTGCATGAACTGGATACTGGGCAGAGCTACTGTTCAGTCATTGTGGAGCAACACTGGGCAATATCAAGGTTACAGACCTTGACTTTGCCGATGATGTTCCTATTCTGAGTCTTTGGAAACCCTAGTGGTGGTTTTTGATGCATTTAGTAATGAAGCAAAGCCCATAGGTCTAGAGGTCTCCTGGACCAAGACCAAGATCCAGGACTTTGGGGACTTGCTAGGAGAACCTGTTCAGTTGGTACGTGCTTGCGGAGAGGACATTGAAGTCACAGAGAGCTTTACATACCTTGGTAGTGTAGTTCATAACTCTGGGCTGTCAGACCATGAAGTCAGCAGACGGATTGGCCTGGCAGCAGGGGTCATGAACACTCTCGACAAAAGTATTTGGAGATGCCGGTTACCTGTGCAGAAGGACCAAGCTACGGGTTTTCAAGGCCCTAATAATGCCAGTTTTGCTATACGGTAGTGAAACCTGGACATCCTGTGCCTTGTCTTGATGCCTTCTGTAATAGGTCCTTGCGCCAGATCATGGGGTACAGTTGGCGGGACCGCATGTTCAACCAATGGTTGCCCCGTGAGACTGGCACAGGACCTGTTACCTGCGCAATCCGGGATCGCCATCTCAGGCTATACGGCCACCTGGCTCGCTTCCCCCAGGATGATCCTACCCACCAGGTTGTCTCTGTGCGAGACAGCCCTGAGTGGAGGAGGCCTGTGGGACGACATAGGAGGCAGATCGATCAAACCTATCGTGAGAAGCTCGAGATGGGCCGTGTCCCTGCCTAGCAGCTTACCATGAGGGACACCAAAAGTTGGAAGCAAAGGGTGGATGCAGCCATGCGCCCCCGTCAGCGGTAGCCCCCAGATATTTAAATAAGGTGTGAGGAAGATCGTATGATTCCTGCGACCTAACTTGTTTGTTTACAAGGGAAAAGAGGTGCTCTACCAGTGTTATAGGGTCGATTTACACACGAAGATTTCATGCAAGGCCATTTAAATTGACAGAAAAAAGTGATAGTGTGATAGGGCTTTACGAATTCGGACAAGTGTCGTGCGGAGGACTCGTAACAGCCGATGGTGGTAGACATTGCTCACATATATACCATTTCTATGTTATTTTCTATTAGTGGGCAATTAGGGTATGATAAAATTACATTTATATCATTGTCCTCATAGTACTCCTTTCTCCACCCAGAGTCCAAAGTATAGATTACCAAACTTTTTAAATGATCACCAATGCTATTTTTTCTTCATAAAGCGTGCCCAAACACTAAATCTGAACACTGATCGTGTAAACGAGACCTTGCATAACATATTGTATAAGCCCTTTTATGTAAATCCAATGATTTGGTCAGTCGAATCGCATTCTTGCCCAGTTTTACATGCCACCATTAGTGTTTGTGCTGTTCACAGCTATGCTAACTTTTCAGTGTGATGAGAGAAATTGCAATTGTTTATCCTTTATGTATAAGCTGATAAAGGGCTACATACACGTAAGAAAAAGAGTAAATGAACTGCCTGCTCTCTCATTACTTTTACACCAATAAATGCCATAGGTCAGAGATTTGTTCCTATTAATAGGTAATATGATGAGTTATCATTGCTCTTTTGTTTTATATACGTTGACGGTAATTACTTTTAGTACGGTGGTTTTTGTCGTGAATGTGGATCGTGAGAGTGTTTTAGCAATACTAGGTTACAGCATGAACAATGTGTCTTTCTCAGTTGCCAAAACGTCCTATTTATGAACAAGACTGTTTGGCATGCCAAGCAAATGAAGGCAAACATATAAGAACACCTGTTAACAGTACAACCAACAAAGATATATATGGCTTATGGCAAACTGACGGTAGCTTTTTCCTTCACTTCACGATAACGTTTTTATTATATTAGATCAGCCAGTTCCGTTCCAATACGTAATAACACACTCCGTTACATTATCTTCTTCATTGAATCAAACGGTCATATTTTGTTTGCTAATGTGACTGATATCTCGTTCCCCATGATGTCGAAGGGTGCGTCAAGTTGGAGACAAGTTGGAAACATTGTGGGGGACACAATAGAAGACATTCGGATACAAGTCTCCCGATATGTAGGGGGACATATCTGGTACAATGTTGAGAGACATGTCGGCAATAAGAATCGACTTGGTAAATCTGTGCACACCACGTTGGTTTGTGCGAAGTCTCTGACGACATCCCCCAACAAGGGTGCGTCCACACCAGTGGAAAAAAACACGGTGGGAATATTAAGACTGACAAGTTGGGTGACAAGATGTTAAGTCGTTGAGAAACATCTTTGTAGACATGTTGGTACGGCTTTGTTGAGCGACATGTTAGCAATCCAGGTGATGTCGTCAGAGACCTCCCACCGACCAACATAATGTGGACAGATTCACCAATGTCTCTCAACATTATACCAGATGTGTCCCCCTACATATCGGGAGATTTGTACCCGAATATCGCCTATTGTGTCCCCCACAATGTTTTCCAATTTGTCTCCAAGCAACCCTAGCACCCTAATGGCTGCCTTGTAAGAAAATATGCATGGAATGCTAATGGTAAATATTAGATAGCTAAATTATATCATTTGTCTCCGTTGAAAGCATGACCTCGTT
>NW_020868286.1:37500-45000 GCF_003789085.1 Penaeus vannamei
GTCGCCGAAGCCCGCAACACGAGCGCGCAGATCGACGAGGCCCGCGAAATCTACCGTCCCGCCGCCGCCCGAGCCTCCCTCTTGTACTTCATCCTCAACGACCTTCACAAGATCAATCCCATCTACCAGTTCTCCCTTAAGGTTGGTTATCGCCTTCGTTCAGTGGGAAACTTCGCCTTCAGTTTTGAAAGCTGTGCGTGCAATCTTTAAGGGGATTACTTGACCTGTGACAATGAAATTCGATTTTTTCATCTGATACTTGGTGTCAGTGTTTTGTTCTCGTGTTTGTGTGTTTGCAATTCAAATTCTGTACCTTGATTTTTTCTACCACAACATTTTGTTTGAAAACAAAGAGAATCTGCAACTCATATCCCCTGGCCTGTCCTCCCGCCAGGCGTTCCGAGTGGTGTTCCAGCAGGCCATCGAGCGCTCGGAGGCGAACGACGAGGTGCGGCTGCGCGTGAACGCCCTCATCGACACCATCACGTACAGCGTGTTCCTCTACACCACCAGAGGACTCTTCGAGAAGGACAAGCTCATCTTCGCCGCCCAGATGACCTTCCAGGCGAGTCAGGCCCGTCGCTGTGCGGGGATCAAAGTCTCTATTCGCCTTTCGATTTAATACATTAACTTTACTTCATTTTCATTATTTACTGTTTTTATGAATGGTGATTAATGCTTAACATTGCAAGGATTTGTTAATTGATTATTATTGGTTTTATCTGCTATTTCTGTTACTAGACATGGAATATTGCGAGCCTCTGGTTCATTGCAGCCATTCATTGAATCCATGTTCTCTCAATTTTTTTTCTTTTTCTTTTTTTCTTTATGATATCTGTCTTTTCAAGAAAATGGCCAGCCTTAAACTCCTATGTGTACAAGCCCCATACTATAAAGATTCAAAATGAATTTACTTCTAACATGGTATTGGCGATATTCGACAGCAGTGTTTATCTTTTTCCAGGTCCTTGCCTCCCAGGGTGAGGTGGGCGCCATCGAGCTGGACCTTCTGCTTCGGTTCCCGATTCAGCCGAACGTGGTTTCGCCCATCGACTTCATCACCAACAACAACTGGGGCGCGATTCGCTCCCTCTCGCAGGTCGACGAATTCAGGTAGAGTTGCGGTTTGCAGAGCGTAATAGAATTATTATGCATAATTGTCTTAAATGGAAAACCTTTATTGGTTATTCAAAATCTACTGTAAAGACTAATATATTCATGACTACTGACAATAATCGTCTCAAAAGCAAACTGTTGCTAGATCTTGTGCCTCTTATTTTCAGAGCATAGTTTTTTATGATTTTCAATTATGAGGAATGATTGCTATACCTTTTTGATAATTTGCAGCGATGTTGATTGATTGTCTCAATGAGTTGACCGGAATAGCTACATATGTTTGTACTTTTATGAAACGGCTAACCGCTTGCAGGAATTTGGACCGCGACCTGGAGAACAGCGTAAAGCGATGGCGCATGTACTGTGAGTGCGAGGCGCCCGAGAAGGAGAAGCTGCCGGGTGACTGGAAGGGCAAATCCGACGTGCAGCGGCTGGTCATCATGAGGGCGCTGCGTCCTGACCGCATGACGCACGCCATGCAGTAAGTTTTGTTGTCTTGGATGGTAGATGAGGTGGAACGGGTGGGGTTGGAGAGGGAGAAGTTTAAAGAAAAGGAAAATGTCACACAAAATAATGTGTGAGTGAGAGAAAAGAAGAGAATACGACACAAATAAAAAGGGGCTGATCAAGCTATGCAGTTACACCTTCATTACGAAAGCCTGACACTCCCTTCGCTCCCTCCCCCAGGCTGTTCATCGAGGAGCGGATGGGGAGGAAGTACGTGGAGGGCGAGAACATCGACTTCTCGCAGAGCTACGAGGAGAGCGGGCCGTCCACGCCGATCTTCTTCATCCTCTCCCCCGGCGTCGACCCTCTCAAGGTCAGCTTCAGGAGAAAGTTTTTACTTTGTTTCGCAACTGAATCCTTTATTAATATGTATACTTTTGTACTTCTCATTTTATCCTTTTATAATTGCATCCTTTCAGTCCTTAGACCTAACTACAGTATTCTATCTCTATCTATCTTTCTTTCTCTTTCTTCTCCTCTCTCTCTCTCTTTCTTTTTTTTCTTTCTTTCTTTCTCTTCCTCTCTCTCTCTCTCTCCCTCTCTCCCTTTCCCTCTTTACCTCTCTGCCTCCACTCCCTCTCTACCTCCCTCTCTCACTTTCACTCCCTCTCACTCCGTTTCTCTCTCTTATTCTCCCTCTCCCTCTCCCACACACACCCCCCCTCTCCCAATCTCCTGTCTCCCTCTCCATTCCCTCCCCTCCCCCTCCTTCAATGATTGCCACAGGACGTCGAGCGGCTTGGACACAGCCTGGGCTACACCTGCGAGAACCGGCGTCTGCACAACGTGTCGCTGGGCCAAGGGCAGGAGAAGGTGGCGGAGGAGGCCATTCAGATCGCCTCCAAAGAGGGCCATTGGGTCATCCTGCAGGTCTGTCATTAAAGTCCCCTTACTGTGTGATTATCACGCTATTGTTCGTAGAAAAAAAGGTTACGTATATTCTTTGCAAAAGAAATCTAAAGAAAACAAATCGTTGATAGCATCAAGGATCCAAGTAGACATTAATGATTATTCATTTTCACAGAACATTCATCTGGTGAGACAGTGGCTTCCGCAGCTGGAGAAGAAGCTAGAGGCCCACGCAGACGGAGCTCACCAAGAGTACAGGGTCTTCATGAGCGCTGAGCCCGCAAGCAAGCCCGAGAACCACATCTTGCCGCAGGTTTCCTTCCTTCTTGTGCTTTTTCATTATGATTCATCATAAAGTATAATATTTATGCTTTGATTTTTCAACACTATATTTACTGTTATTTATTTTTGCTAACAAAGGACATTATTTATTCCTAGACTTTTAAACATTCTAATTATTTTAACTTTTTAATCTCATAAGCTATTCGCCGATATTGATGTCAGCTGTTGACATGGCAAATAATTTTGAATAATCAATCAATCAATTAACTATACGATTTTACATTCGGTTCACTCATGGTTAGCCATATTCTTGTTTGGCCCATCTTATGTCTCTCCCTTTGTTTTTCATGTCTTTTTGTGGTTCATTAAATCCTATTGGTTTGCTCATTATACGTATTTTTGTTAGTTAATGACTTTGATTGGTACATCATATGTTTATTTGAATAATTCTTTTTTGTTATTTTTTCTTGATTTGTCGCATTTCCTTTTGTTGGGTTTATCAGATGCTGTGTTTCGCTTGTTATATGTTTTGCCTCTGCACATATATTAAGATAATTGAAAACGCGATTCAATTATTGCTAATGGATCAGTTATTGTTTTGGGTGTCAATTGGCCTTTTCGTTCATCGTGTCATATATCTTTGCGTTTAATTCATTATATGTCTTTTAGTTTGGTTCATCATAATCTTTTTGTTTGGTTGGTTGCTGGGTTCACTGTACTTCATTTGTTTAATTTACCACATGTCCTTTTGTTTCACTCATTGTGTACCCTTTGTCTGGTGTCTCTGTTTTGTTTGGATCTTAACATTTTTCTGGCTGTTTATTTTTTATTTATTTTTTTTTTTTAGCTTGTTATGTAATTTTTGTCTAGTATATCACCTCTCTTTCTATTTACTTCATCAGTTTGATTCATTATACATTTTTTACTTGGTTTATCATGTGTCTTTTTGTTTGGATCGTCATTTGTCTTTGTCCGGATCGTTTTATGTCGTTTTGTTTGGTTTATCATGTGTTTTTGTTTTTTTGTTTTTTTGTCTGCCTCGCCATTTGCCTTTAGTTTGGTTCATTTTATCCTTTTTGTCCGGATCATTATACGTCTTCTTGCTTTGTTCATTTCATGTCTTTTCGTTTGTTCCATTTGATTTATCCTATCTCTATTTGTTTGCTTCATTTTGTCTTATGGTTTGGTTCATCAAATTTCTTTGTATGGTTCATTTATTTTCTGTTGCCGTTTGTTAATTTTTTTTTTAATGATTTTTTCTCGGTTCATCACATTTCTTTCTATTTCTTTCACCATGCCTTTCTGCTTGGTTCTTAAAGGGGTACAACTGTTCCCCTCAATACTTGAATATGCCTGTATCAATTAAATATTTGTATTCGGTAAGAACTTTTGGGATCTCGGACAAATATGGTAAAACAACCACCTCCTCACCTGCCACAGGGCATCCTGGAGTCGGCCATCAAGATCACCAACGAGCCGCCTCGGGGCATGCAAGCCAACCTCCATAAGGCGCTCTACAACTTCACGCAAGACACGCTCGAGATGTGCTCCAAAGAGGCCGAATTCAAGTCCCTCTTGTTCTCTCTGTGTTACTTCCACGCATGCGTCGCGGAGAGGAGAAAGTTCGGGTCGCAGGGATGGAACAGACCCTACCCCTTCAACACCGGTACGCTTGGGGGGAGAAGTTGCCATCGTTCCCTGCGTGAAGAGCAGATATACTATTTTATCAGCATATTAATTTAAAGTATCTCTCAAATAATATGATCTGATATATTCAAGTTTTTGGTCTTACTATTTTTCTAACAGGATATACAAACTAATAGTCCGTTTCTTTCAGGCGACTTGACTATCAGCGTGAACGTGCTGTTCAACTACCTGGAGGCGAACAGCAAGGTTCCCTGGGAGGACCTCCGCTACCTCTTCGGGGAGATTATGTACGGGGGCCACATTACGGACGACTGGGACCGCAGGCTGTGTCGCACGTACCTCGAGGAGTTCCTGCACCCAGACCAGGTAGCTGCGAGATAGGTTTTGTTCTATCAGCATTGTCTGTTCGACATAAATCCTCGGATAGTTAGAGGCTTCTGCGTGTTTTGGTCTCATTTTCTGCTTGCAGTGCTGTAACCACTCGAGTTAGTGGTTCTCATATTTTCTGATTAAAAGAGGAAAAAAAGAACGTACAAACGAAATGTACATTTATCTCTCTGAATCTCTCTATTCCCTTGTTAATGAATCAACATCTGCAGCTGGATGGAGAGCTGAACCTCGCGCCAGGTTTCCCAGCGCCCCCCAACTTGGACTACTCGGGCTACCACAGCTACATAGACACGTGTCTCCCCCAAGAATCACCCCACCTGTACGGCCTCCACCCCAACGCCGAGATCGGCTTCCTCACCATGACGTCGGAGCACCTCTTCAAGACGGTGTTCGAGCTCCAGCCGCGAGACATGGGGAACACAGGAGGTGTCGTCATCACAAGAGAAGACAAGGTAAGGGGTCATATGCGCTATTTTGGCCTTTGGCTGATACGTATCCTTAGTCGCTTTGCACCCCGACTTTTAGATTTGTTAAAAAGCTCTTGACCATCTCTCATCATACAGTATTTGGAAGATATACTAATAATAAAACAAAATATCTGCTTCCCACACTATCGTTTACTGTACACTGTTTGGGAGATATATTTATAATGAAACAAAATATTTGCTCATGTTGGTAATCTTTTCCGTTGATTAAAGGTTTTGCAAGCAGCTGTGAATACTACCGTGAATATCATTTGACACTCTGGTGGTCAGGTTTGACAATATCTTTCCTGAAATGCAGTATGACCACTTCCGTTCAACAGTTTATCTTGCAGGAAATGAAACATTCATTGATATTTCAAAACAGAATTTGCCTCGGCACTTCAATTAATGGATCCATTCTGGGCTGGCAGATATAGGATCCCTTCCCTTGCCTCTTTCAGGTGAAGCAGACCCTGGACGAGATCCTGGAGAAGCTGCCCGAGGAGTTCAACATGTCCGACATCACGGGCAAGGTGGAGGAGCGGACGCCCTACGTCGTGGTCGCCTTCCAGGAGTGCGAGCGGATGAACCTCCTCATCCGCATCATCCGGATGTCTCTCAAGGAGCTCGACTTGGGTTTCAAGGTATGAGGAAGGAAAAGGGGCAGATTATTTTCTTTTCCCTTATGAAGGGCGGTGTAATATTCCAAAAATATGTTTATTTCTGTAGCTATATCGTAAATTGAAGAGGAAAATTAACATCATTTCAAAAACTTGTAATATATCGTATCAAGATAGATATTCCGGGAGTACGTGAGGATTCAATAAAAGTAGAGTAATTTCCAGCAGTGAATATAATGAGCATCATTTGAAATGTGATACTTATTTAGTATACACTTAATGATCATCTTGAAGTACCAGAAGGTATACTTGCTGATTTTATCTCCTAGCATTATTTTAATAACCAATTTTTCGGTATCGTCTATAAATATGTCTGTAAACGTTTCAGGGTGAGCTGAAAATAACGTCAGCGATGGAGGAACTTAGCGGAGCGCTGTTCCTCGATCAAGTGCCCGAGTCGTGGGCGGTGCGGGCGTATGCTTCCACCCTCGGGCTCACGTCTTGGTATGCCGACCTGTTGCTGAGGATGAAGGAGCTGGAGACTTGGGTCGGCGACTTCCAGGTAACGCCCGTAGTGTTGTGGCCAAAAACGTTTCAACATGTACTATTTAATTCTTTTTGTATTGCTGACATTTCCAAGATATTATTTCTGCAGTAAGTAGAGCGAAAGTATAACATCTGAATTTACCTTCTGTATTGAGAGTGTTGAATTCTGTTTGATTAGTAATGTCCAAAGTAGTCTGTCAGGATATTATCTGAAGAGCATTACTCGCAACGCACTGCACAACCGCCCGTCGCCCGCAGGTGCCGCCGTCGGTGTGGCTGGCCGGCTTCTTCAACCCGCAGAGCTTCCTGACGGCCATCATGCAGAGCACCGCCCGCAAGTGCGAGCTTCCCCTCGACCAGATGTGCCTGCAGTGCGACGTCACCAAGAAGAATAAGGAAGACTTTACGTGAGACTTCATCATCAGATTTTTCTATATTTTGCTGAACAAAGTTTGCATATCATCGATCATGCGTATCTGGTATATGGAAAGGCTTAACATTCTCCCGCCCTCACCATGTTCTTGCCTTTCCCTCCCGCAGATCGCCGCCTCGTGAGGGAGCCTATGTACACGGGCTTTTCTTGGAGGGAGCCTCTTGGGACACCGATAACTCCATCCTGATTGACTCGCGACTAAAGGAACTCCATCCGCTTATGCCAGTTATGTTCATTAAGGTACAGAGAGAATTTGAAGGAAAAGAGGAGAGCATTGAAATCTTCTTGAATTAACTTATGTACATATTTTATTTCTTCCTACATATATATAGCATTAAGAATGAGAAAGAAAATGAGAATTTCAGTGAAAATAACTCCCCTCCTCTCCTTAGGCCATCACCGTGGACAAGGCTGAGAGCCGCAACCTGTATGAGTGCCCCATGTATAAAACTCGGGAGCGAGGACCTCATTATGTGTGGACCTTCAGCCTCAAGACAAAGGAGAAGCCAGCCAAGTGGATTCTGGCGGGCGTGGCGCTCCTTCTGCAGGTGTAATGACGACCTAAGCGTTATCAATATTCGATTAGGCATTTTGTCAGTTTCATCCTTCAGATCGCTAACTATTTTTAACATTTATCGCAAATGCC
>NW_020868287.1:7500-20000 GCF_003789085.1 Penaeus vannamei
ACCTTGTTCTTTGTGTTGCGGATCAAAGCCATATTTCTCTGTACATATCCATTTGTGCCCGACCCTCGGGCCGTCTGCAGCCCGATTCCGTTATACATTTTGACAGAGTCTGAAAGAATAAATCTAGTTGAAAAATAAAAACATACAAGTGCCATTAATTTGAGACAGTTACTGTTATCAATCAAGCATGACTTAATACAATCCCCAACATAAATCCCCAATTCAATTTTATTAGATGATGAAACAAACAAAAATAATAATAATTAAAAAAAAATTATTACCATTACAGACTTGAGAAAAAAATCACATACGTAAACTATGAAACAATTCAAAAAAGGACATACAGCACAGGATTTTCTTTCCCAATTTGTATAACCCATTCCACTTTAAACATTGTTTCATGATTGAGGACAAAATCAGGTTGCATAGGAATTTTTACTAGTTAAAGATGTGTGAAGACTTTAAAAAGACTTCTTAGAATAGCAGTTACCGAATACTTTTCAAATGACTGGTTAAGAACATAATTCTCCTACAATGGGAATGAAATCAAACATATTAGCCATTTTTGAGTCATGTACTGGAATATTACAAACACTAAAATGTCCCAAAACACTATGTTTAGCAATACATATAATATCTACAGCCAAATATTACAGCTTCATGGTTCAAACAGGTGTATTTTAGAAACCAAATCTCTCACAAATGGGCAAAGTACATGTCTGAAGTAAGAGAATTTGGCACACCATCATTGAACCTAGTTTGACTATTTATAATTGTCAAATAATTGACAATATGCAACAATTTTCAACTAAAAATTAAAATTAATGGAAAACTAAATAAATACATGTTTATACATATATAGGAGGTGATGATATGTAGTAATATTAGGGTCCTAACTGGGTCACAAAGGAAGCATATGACTAATCACTGACTAGCTTGGAATAAACTGACCAGACTCTGGTTCAAGGGCAGACATGGAAGAAGAAGAAGAAGAAGAAGAAGAAGAAGAAGAAGAAGAAGAAGAAGAAGAAGAAGAAGAAGAAGAAGAAGAAGAAGAAGAAGAAGAAGAAGAAGAAGAAGAAGAAGAAGAAGAAGAAGAAGAAGAAGAAGAAGAAGAAGAAGAAGAAGAAGAAGAAGAAGAAGAAGAAGAAGAAGAAGAAAGAAGAAGAAGAAGAAAGAAGAAGAAGAAAGAAGAAGAAAGAAGAAGAAGAAGAAGAAGAAGAAGAAGAAGAAGAAGAAGAAGAAGAAGAAGAAGAAGAAGAATAATAATAATAAAATAAAAATAAAAACAAATCTAAAAAAAAGTTATTCATTTATCAATCACCATAGGAGTTTTTCCAATACCTCTGTTGAGATCTTCACAGTAAATAAGTCCTAAATCAATAAACACATAAGATATTACGGCCATGGCAAGGTCCATGGGACTGTGGGTTAGGCTGGTTAAGAATTCATCATGACCCCTTATAAACCCCTTCAAGTTCCCAAAAGTATTACACACTGGAGGGAAGCCCCTGTCCCTATATCTTTTAAGACGGCCATGATCAACAGTTCATCTGAAAGGTAATGAATAGCATTGTAATTTAGGCTGGTTGAATGGTCCCCTTAAAGGTACTTGTCTCAAAGCTCTTTGGGAGGCTTCTGGAATCTATTACCATTTGGCCCTTGCTCTCAACATGGCCCACAGAAACCAAGACAAACTTAAATGACCCCTTACAGACTGTCAATTTCATTTTAGATACTGCACAGAAAAACAAGTGATAAGCCCTTACATTTAACTTATCTGAAAGCAAATGATCTACATATATTGGTTCTCAGAAAAAAAGCACCCAGTGCTCAATACAACCAAAGATTTTGCATATGATATAATCAGAAAAAAAACTGCACTGAGTTATGGCAAAGCAGACATAGGGTCAAGACCTTAATCACGTGAGCCAAAGTGGCCAATGTCACAAATGTACTGTCCAATTTCCTACATCCAAAAAAATACCAGAAATTTATAAATAATCTTTGTTTCACTGTTAAAATTATACGTCCATCACAAAAAAAGGATCCATACCTTATATGGTCTAATAATTCCAACAGCCTGCAACTAGTTTTGGTATTGGTATCTGAATACTAATTTCCTTTAAAGGGAGAAAAGACTTTGAATTATTGTATAATAATGTTAAAATACCACTGATTGTCAGAATCACATACAGAACAAGATAGCCTTTTTTGGCATTATCAGGAATAGAGAAAAAACATTTGTTTCCATTGGTGTAACTGCTCTAAGCAGATTAATGTATATTTCAGAAGTATTTTTAATTTTCTGTGTTCTTTGACACCAAGTTCGCTATGTCCTCACAAATACAACATGAAAGATCTTATATTTGTTATGATAATCAAGCTTCTTTTCTTAACACTTTCACTGCAAGTAAGTCATGCATGGGTGTTGTGAGAACATGCTGATATGGTCTCCTACTTCCTTTCCTTTGTGCTTTTTTGAGACTTTTTTTCTTTTCCCTCAGAATTTTTCAAATGTATTTTTTGTGCAGCTACTACAAAAAAATCAAAAGTAAACAGTATACTTTGGGAACATGAATGAAAAATGAGGACACATGATTTTCATCACTAGGTAACGAATTTATGAAGAACTGAACTTGTGTAAAGGCATTAATGTGTTGTTTGACATCTGACAATAGTAATCATGGTATTTGGATAACAAGAAGAGCACAAGTGAAAAAAGAATGGAAGTGGAAAATCTCATATTATTTCACAATTTATACACCATTATTGCCACAATCTGGTTGAGTAGCAATGATCAGGCAACTGCCATAGCTTCAGGACTGTTTTTTCCATGCTATTGGAATAATCCCAAAGATACAAGGAAAAGTTGAGCCTGGAGTATCCAGTTAGATAAACTGCAAAAGATTGCCTGGTTACAGTAAGTGTTCCAAGGGTCTACCCTGCAAGATACACCACTAATATAGCTCTTATCTTTTTCTTGGAATAATCATTATCCCTGTATCAACTGTAATACACTTTTGTAAATCTTGACAAAAATTAATTTCATCTTCCTTTTATAATTTCTTTGAATTATTTTCTAAACCACTATCTCCTATGATTCGTACCCTCCCTAGCTATAAGCAGGGCATACCAGATTAAGGGCAGTTAATATCCTGAGTACAGAGTGCCACCAAAGCTGTTTCTATGATGACCCTTCAAATGATGCAGCCTCTTCTATTCTAATGGTTCTTCTTCAGAACTACCAATTAAGCCTTCTTGGCTGTTTGGCCCTGCGACTGTATATTGACATAAAGCACAAATAATATAAATTTTCTGCTCTTAGAACACATTGTTAGGGATAATTTTATGATTAGGTCAGAGTGCCCTCCTTTTAATGGTATGATCAATGTGTTAATCAATACAGCCTTCTTTTATAAGCTGTAAGCAGTCAGACTTACTTCCTCCTGGACTAAGTTTACACTGGGTTTGGTTAAATGCAAGGTCAGCCATAAATAAAAGCCAACCATAACTTATTGGTAGAAGGAAGGTTGATTTGATAATAGACTAGCAATGGTAGGGCAACCTGTTTCAAAAGCTGGTAATATGCCTAACCATCTCATGATATAATACGCATTTAATGTTTACTATAGAAAAAAACATTCTTAATAATTATCATTGGGAAACACAAGAGGTGAAACACTCAGACTGGGAAATGGAATTCTATGCTAGGTTTTCAATTATTATTTTGAAAATTGTAACCTTCCACTTTTTTTTCTTTTCTTTTCTTTTTTACCAAAATTAATAATTTCAAGGTTCTAACACAAGTTACTTAGTCTTTTGACTGACTTTCCAATCAGAATCAAGTACTGGAAAGGGAAAAAAACACATAATGCAATGTCAATTAACCAAGACTTTTATTATGGTTTCCTGATTTTTTTTCAAAATTCAAATGTGGCTGGCCTTGTTTTCTTCCCTTTAGTCACATAATGCATGTTTTAAGCATTATGAGTGCGGGATAGTTTTCACTGACTTGCCATAATTTCTCAAAGCCCAGAAATCTTTCATATCGTAGAAAAACAAACTACGATACAAAGACTATACTCTCAGTATTATTACACGATATATACAAGGAATATAATATATGATACTAAACACTTTATCTTTTACAACATAGCTACTGCAAAAAAATTGAAAAAGCTAGTTCATAGAACACATAAAATGAATATTGATATATAAATTTTTCAAATGTTTCATTTTTTGATTCATCTGTAAAATATGTTTATCTTAATGCACTACAATCTTATAGCACATTAATGGATGCATATGCTTATGCTATAGAATAGTTTTTAAAAATAATATACACATGATTTATTTTTTATATAACATTCAATTGAACTGACTTGGCCAACATGAAACATTATCAGGTACATGAGTTTCATGCCTAGAAAATACAAATTAGTTTGATAATGACCATTGTGTGTATATTTTATAGGCCTGGCGATTCATAATCAAATATAGGACCCTTAAAATATTTAGAGAATGTTTCATGGCCATTGCTAAAGCACAGAAGCTACAGCAATCATAAGTATGCATCTATCCATAAACAAACAAACAAAAAAAAAATACTACTCCACTTCATATCCATCCTAACCCCACACATTTCCAATCTCCTTTGAGCACAAAGACATATTTGAAGGCCAGTATTAACCTGCCTATTTGAAATCTGACATGAAAAATTTATATCACACCTTTTTCATGAATATCTAATTGTAATTGTAAACTGCCAACAACTAATCTAATTTAGTCACATAACAAATATGTTCACTAATAGATTTTGAATGCATAATTTAAATACTGCATCATTCTTGAACTGATTTCAATCTATTCAAGGAATAAAAATTATAGCGTTTTCTTTACAGCTAAAATGGAATTTCCAAATAAAAACTAGATCAGCAATCTTGAGGCTTTTCTGTTGTATCAGTTTTGCATATCAGCAACTCTCAACAAACTGTAACTGACTTTGGTTAGTGTCTAAATATAACAGTTTGTTCAAAAGGTGGTTTGCATGAGTATCGTATCTTTTCATGCTATGCTAAGTGTAAGTGTAATACAAAGCTAAGAATGAATGGAATCAGATGACCATGGTATACATTGTATTCTGACTGATGTCCACCTCAATCTCCAGTATCTGACTTGGACGACTGTAAAAGACTCTTACTATGATACTGATTATCAATTGCATTTACATTATCTTAACCCTTCATTGATGGGTACAGCTATAGTCGTCATGACGTAATTGCCTATGAAGTGTATATGCCTCATGACTCTCAGTTGCAGCCAGCTGTACACAGCTTAAGCCTTGCCACAAAGTCTAGAGTGTTGCATAATATTACACCACATATAAATCAGGCCCATCTTCATAGGGTTAACCTACTAGATCCAATTACAAGAATGTAACCTTGTGAAAAGTTCTGCATAAAGCTGGGGTGATGAAAATGACTTGTCATAAGTGCAAAAAGCTCTTAAAGGAAGATTAGACTCAGTGGGCATTTAAAAAGAAGCTCTTGCATATTTTTCGACAGTATATAAGGGTGGAATGTACCATCCATGAGCCAAGGCCGAAAGAGCAATGACTAGAGGGAGAATATTACTTCCATGTTTAGTATCCTGTTCCTATTCTGATGGGCAGGGTAGGGTGTGTTGCATAAATCTGAATATTATGAAAATATTAAAAATGATACAAATAACAAACTGTTATTCATTGTTACTTTTATTACTCTTAATTGTAAACTACCTAGGGAGATGATATGGAGTCTGTGCAAGAAAAATAGTCTATTACCATTGTGATACAGCATATCAAATGACAAATATGGCAAAAAATCCACAAGCAGAAGGAGATAATAGTATTGCAAAGGGGAGGCAAAGAGTCTTGATACTCCAAACAAGTATTTGAGTTGGCTGAGCCTACAAGCCACTACAAACTATGCACCCCACAGAGCTACCACTCAAGTAATCCTAATACCCAGATATTGGGCCACATTGAGGAGCAAAATTTAATGGGTTAATAAACTAAATTAGGGATAAAATTTAACATTTGTGACAAATATAATCACAAGGTAAATATTATATGGGAACAACAGCTCATCAAATTCTAATATCTTTGTCACCAATTACATTCTCTTATGCAAATTGCCAATAAAGACAATATATATAATATGAATAATAACAAGGGCAGTGCTAAGCAATTACCATGGTCTTCATGATTCATCCAATGGAAAAAGATAGCCATCTTCAATATTTTGGCAAAATAGACTCTGTCCTAGTTCTTCCTTTCTATCTGGCATTGGCATCAGACCAAGACTGCATGTGGATTTTTTTTTTTTTTTTCTGTTTGGAACACATGAACACAGCCAGGAGGTGAAAGTTCAGGATTGTGTTGGCCTCAAGATACTCTTCAGGTAAATACAGCTTCCTATGCTCTTTTCACGCTTATTTGTCTAAAAGGACATTAGATAATACAAAATACTCTGACCATATCAGAATGGGACCTGAAAATCACATAAGCATCATCATCCATATTACATTAATTTAAACAAATATCATTAAGTCAAAGAGACTAAAATATTGTAAGAAGGATCAGTCAGGTTATGTTTATAAAAAAAAATTACTTTATTAATTGGTTAAAGTAATCTGTTCATAAAGAATTCCCATTGTACAAGATCAAGACAGAATTAATCAAATAAAGGTTCTTACCATCTTTGCCTTGAAACTGCAATTATTAACAAAAAATGGTGTAGTGTTAAAGGGACACATTTCACTACTCCAACTTCTATATCTATAAAGATTTACCATTGTGCTGGATGAAAATTGAAGATGCTGCTGCAAATGTTTTATCTCTATGTTAAGTTACTTTCTTTCTCACAGAAGATATGTTACATATGTAAATGTTTTGGATTTCATCAACCTATCAATTCTATGTACTGTCTACTGCAAAATGCAGATTGTCATATATGAAAGAGATACCATAGTAAAGGTTTGATATTTAATGGCTCCATTTTTTCCAAAGTTCCATACCTAGGTTAAAGGTAATTTCCTAGATATACTGATGGAATCCTCAAAATCTCTTGTGTGCTTTTACAGTGGTTTTGGGCTGCATATTGTGTCACTGTTAGAGGGTTCCTTCTCCTAAAACCCTTAATGACAGGCAGCCGTGTCTCAAAATGCAAAATCACCACATCTGCCCAGTAAGACAGAACTTGAACAGGTATGAGCAACATGACTATCTTCAAGACTCAGGTGAGACAGTCTCCACAAGGAAAAACATATCTCACCACATACTTTGTCCCAAGTTACTGGGCAAGTTATAAACATTTCTAGCTGTCCACGCTGAATCTACTTTTTAATTCTGTCGACTACTGCTACTATAGTTCAATGTTACCAAGGGCAATGCATAGCTCGCAGTTCATCTGTACCCTCCACACTAAATATATGTCAAAAATATTTTTTATAATACAACTGTTGTGGCAGCTGGAGCAAAGTGCTAATAAAAGGGGGGGTGAATAGCAGGTAGGAAAGGTAAGGTTTGGATTTTTAAGTTTGCCAGGTTCTCACAGTCCAGACTGTAAGAGTTTAGAAATTTTACGTGGGGAATGAATTCCCCGCGTAAAATTTCCGATAAAAAAAATTATTTGGTCAAATTCTGTCTGCGCAAATGTAGTTCTCGCTTAGTTCTTTTTTTAAATCATCTTCCACACATAAAATTCTTTTGACCTTTCCACGCACTTGTTTCATCTGTGGACAAATGTAAACAAAATTATATTTTCCATGCATGAAAAAATGTATAATATTCACCGAGCAAGAAAAATACTACATCTGGATCACAGTGACACGATCTTGAGTCACAGCTATAATCATTTTTGCTTGCACCCAATTTTCTTTCACGCAGATATTTGAATTCCAGGGTAACTAACACAACAAAACTGTCCATTCATATTTAAACAAACATGAATAACCGCTTGATTATTATCACTTCAGAACATTGTTATTAAAAGTGAAAAATTATAACTGTTACTTGTACCATTAATGTCCTTTGCTTGCAGGGCAAAACCCATACACTGTCGTAACTCACTACGACGTGTCCACGAAAAGCAACATATTATCCAGTCCGGTAAGTTTGCATGATACCCTGGTTTTGGGACCTCATCTCTGGAGGATGTATAACTCTCGGTAACAAATACCGAACCATACTTGACTTGTAAAGTTCCTTGATACCATTTTTTTTTTTTTTTTTTTTTTTAACAAATCATAAATCTTACAATGTACACTTTTCACAAACACATTCTTTAATATGGGGGCTTCCTCTAATCATTACCATTATTTACAAAGAATTGTCTCACAAAAATGTGTATAATACAAATTTCCCGTGATAATTCATTGCATAATTCCTCATCCCAGAACAAGGCCAGAAAATTTCAGAAATCAAAAGGTGCCCCAAGTCACAGCCACAAGACATCCCACACAAACCGCAAACTTATCAAAATCCCCGCAAAGTCACGATTATCAAGAACGCTGTACAAGGGAAAAAAATTATTGATCCAACCTCTGAAACTGCTTAAGACTGCATAACTGGAGGGAAAAAGCGCAGCGGAGCAGACGTTTCAACGCCTCGCCAACACAAACGTTGCGTCGCTGTTATTGTTTTTGTTTCTTCGTTCAGATAGCGCTCGCTCGTTCACATCCGCGAGGAGGGTATTCTTCCGATTACAAATGCCGTATAAAGACGTGTATATAAAAGATTATCTGTTACATATATATGTACTTGTACATATACATACATGTAGTTACACACACATATGTATATATGTGTGTGTGTGTGCGTGTGCGTGTGCGTGTGCGTGTGCGTGTGCGTGTGCGTATGCGTGTGCGTGTGCGTATGTATTCTCAACTAGTTTCAATACGAGAGAAGAGCTAAGCTTGGACGGTCCCGCCTGTTATATATAAACGGATGCATTTTTTGGCACGCGCAGCCTTATTTGAAATATTATTATATGTTTTAAAGTTCTGTTGGGGAAACAACTTTTTGACATCTTTATTTCCGTCAGGGAGGTTACGTTTTTGGTAGCGTTGGTTAGTTTGTTTGTTCGTTAGTTAGTTGGTTGGCAGGATAACTCAAAGAGTAAGGAACAGGTTTTTTATGATTTTTTAACCAGTGGTCTTAGCCCAACTTTGATGCCATTTTAATTTTGGTTACGATCTGGATCCAGGTATTTTTGTTTGTTCGTTGGTTAGCAGTGTAACTAGATTTATGATTATTTTTTTTACCACAGCTGTGTCTGAGCCCAACTTCGATGCCATTAAATTTTGGTGGTCCGAATTATGATCCGCATCCAGGAATTTTAAAAGGAATCATTTTTAATTTATTTTAAAAACGGACGTCACCAGCGTACCCGACAAGAGGTGATTTTAAAGTAATTCTTCAAGTGTGAATGTTTTTATTGCACCAATGACCCTATTTTCTTGGCAGAAGTAAATGCTCTCTGAGTGCTTCTACTTTTCGCCTTTTTTTACTTCCAACTTTTTACTTGTATTCATGATTAAAGAGTCATTTTTGTCTAACTTCACTCTTACTGTAACATTATTGAACAGTATAATCATGTCATCCCCTTTCCTTCTTTCTTCCAAAATAGTTAATCTTATTTTCTGCAGCTTTTCCTCGTCTCTTAGAGTAGATGCCCATCTCGCGGCTGTTCTCTGAACTCTTTCCAGTTTGTCTATATCCTTTTTTTACTGTGGACTCTATATCCCCTGCACTGTACTCTAGGCTAGGTCTTATGATGTCTATAATTATCTTTACCATATATTCGTTCACATACACGGATGCCCTCTTCATGCAGGCAATCAGCCCTAGCATTTTATGAACCTTTTTATTTATATGATCATTTGGGCTTAGGTTCTTGCTTATGATTACTCCAAGGTCTTTTTTCTGTGTTTTATACTGCGTTTCATAATTTGTATTGGTATAATGGACGATTTCTACTTTCTCAGAACCTGACTACACGGCATTTATCGAAGTTGAATTCCATTTTCCAAGTACAACACCACATGAAAAAAAAGTTTTCGATGTTACTTTAAAGGCATTGGTATGAGAGGTCGTCTATATATATATATATATATATATATATATATATATATATATATATATATATATATATATATATATATTGTATTTACGCGCTGTCTGCAAACATATTCGGATGGCTATCTGGGCTTATGTTTGACCCTAAATCACTGATGAAAATTGTAAACATATTTGGCGCCATGATCGATCCTTGAGGTACTCCGCTGGTTACTCATCGCCACGCAGAGTGCTTCCCTCTAATTACGGTGCTCATATGTCTTTCATCCATTCGAGGAGTTTGCCTTTCACTCCATCTAAGTGTTCTGATTTTCATATTAGTCCCAAGGCTGTCAATCCAGTAATACCTTCTGCTTTCCCAGTATCCTATGACGTAGCGATGACGTGGTAGTGAAGAAGTCGGTCGGTTATGACGTCAGGCCGGTAGGGTATGACGTCGGAGTTGGTACGAGGAAGATACCAGAAATGACAAGATAATTGTTTTTATGATATAATAGGCAGATATATATAGAAAATATTGTTTACTTCTCTCGCATTCAGTACATCATAGATGATATATGTAAACAAAATTACTTTGAATTATAACCCACACAGTAATGACAACGAAATTATGACAAAGAAGGCAAAACGTCTAATATCTCTTGTAGACTAAAAGTATTTTCTTAAGGTTGCTAACGGTATGGAACAATTATTGAGAGGGAATAACAGGGAACACTTTGAGTTTACTTCTGAGATATTTAATTCAACCCAAATATAAATGAAAATAGATATCTTTAGAGCGGTTCTTGGCATTATTATGATGACGTCATATAGCCCCACTCCCATTTCCTCGCGTATAGGCCTTGCAAATGCATTTTGGCAAGTCTGTGGCCAATAAGGAAACTAAAAAGGTGGTTGCTGAACGGGATTACTAAATGCGTACAAAAAAACTACAACAACAACAACAACAACAAAAAAGAAAACACATGTGACATCACAGTTTCTGAGCCAATCACGACTCGAACACTCTTTGCCAATCAAAGGGCATCCGGGCATTCAGAGACGGTTGACGCGGAAGCCCTCTACTATGAAACACCTTATCAAATGCCTTTTTTGAAGTCTAAATACACGCAGTCCATCCCGTAGTCTCTTTCTTGTAATAATTCAGGAATTATGTCCTAAAAACAGGAGATTTGCTACACATGACCTTCCTTCCCTAAAACTAAATTGATTATTTGATATAATTTTGCGTTTTCAAGTAATTCAATCCATTGTTTCCTAATTATCCTTTCTGGCAGATTACATACTACACTGGTTAACGAAATAGGCCTATAATTTAGTGTTTTGTTTTGTTTCAATGAATTTTGGAATATTAACAAGGAGTAAATAGTTCTTCGGCACATTCCCTAAGAACCCAATTATAATCTCATCTGGTCCCTCTACTTTCGTCTTGTCTAACCCTTTTTGTAGGTCTTTTTTCATTCTATTTGAAGGTGATATTTTCGATATGTTTCTTCATGTTTGCTCAGTTATTTGGCCTTATTTATTTATTTATTTATTTATGGGCCCTGAACAAACACAGACTGAAATTTCCCATTTAGGATTCCACGTATTTCCTCCTCCTTAGTATATACAATGTTATTCTCTTTAATGGCTTTAATTTGACCTTTCCTTTTAGTCTTACTATTTCTGTGGCTAAAGAAGGGCTTTGGTTCATTTGTACATTTATTGATTCTATTTTGTTCTGTCTAATTTTGCCTCCCTCATGGTTTGGGTTTACTCATTTCCAATTCCATGCCTCTCATACGCTGCCTGAGATCTATGTGTTCTGAAGCTTTTCCAAAATGTGGTGTGTGTGTGTGTGTATGTGCGTGTGCGTGTGTGTGTGTGTGTGTGTGTGTGTGTGTGTGTGTGTGTGTGTGTGTGTGTGTGTGTGTGTGTGTGTGTGTGTGTATGTGTGTGTGTGTGTGTGCGTGTGTGTGTGTGCGTGTGTGTGTGTGTGTGTGTGTGTGTGTGTGTGTGTGTGTGTGTGTGTGTGTGTGTGTGTGTGTGTGTGCGTGTGTGTGTGTGTGTGTGTGTGTGTGCGTGTGCGTGCGTGTGTGTGTGTGCACATATTTATACATAAAGGTATATACATGTGTGTGTACATATATACATCATATATATATACATATATATGTAAATACATATATACACATACATATATATATGTATATGTGTGTGTGTGTGTGTGTGTGTGTGTGTGTGTGTGTGTGTGTGTACATGAAAAATCTTCCCCTGCTTTTGTTTACAATCTGTTTATACTGTTACCTTCCGCTAGGAGAACAACGCGAGGAGAACAACAACCAAAGTCGAAATACTTAATTTTCAGTTATATCTGAATAATATCTATATCTTAATG
>NW_020868287.1:30000-32500 GCF_003789085.1 Penaeus vannamei
ATTATTAGTGCCATGACGACTGCTTCTTGTGGTCCTCTCCCAGTCTTTTGTCTCCATTATGTTAACTTTTAATCGCTGTTCTCATTTGCCTTGTGTGTAGAAAGCCTTTTATCCATTCGATGAGACCCACCTATGCGTACCAAGTTCTATTTTACTCTGTCATATAATAGATCTTTCAATGAATCATTCCTTTCTCTCCTTGAAAGCTTATGATCATCATAATCGCGATTATTATTATGTAGCGAGCCTGACAAGAGGATAGTAACTGTAAGAATAATAGAAATAGCAAAGAAACAGAGATGTATCAGCTGAAAGTATGTAAATCTACCAAACCATCCTTCTCCTTGTTACAGTACCTCTGTAACTATTCTTATATTAGAGATTCGAGGCTTAATATCTATTAGTCTTGTATCCATATTGCTTGAAGTTTATTCTATATTGCTTGATAGACTTTGGTATAATTTTAGCATAGTATACTAGTTAATGATTTTTTTTTATAACCGCTACTGTATAAGAATGTTTGGTAGTTTTCATGCATCGTTTGTTTCTTTTTGTCGTAATCTAACTTGTCTAGTCGATCCTCTGTATATGGTATTTTAAACCAAATTAAATCGATTTTTTCTTATGGGATCTAACGCTTTTCTTTTCATCATGGATCTCCCAAGTCCAATAGGAAGTCCCATATGAGATAACACACAAATATCTTCTCAAAAAGGTTCTAACAAGCTGTCATTTCTCCCGGAAGTATGAGTTACTCCCACTAAATCTTCCTGACAAAGTGGGCGTAATATACCCACCTATTTCCCTTCAAATCTATTGTCAACCTGGACGTGCTTTCCCATTTATAGTCAATGACGTTAAAATACAAGTAAAATCAAGTGGAGTAAACTGACATTAAAAAAACAACTAAGGGATTAAAATATTACGTGTACCGTATTGTTTTACTCCCTTTAACGGCCAATGTGATTAAATCCCTCCAAGATGTCTGAAGAAACAGACAAACTTCCAAGAAAGGTCATAAACGTTTAAGAACTACTTAGAAGTTCATGACCACAAGAATGCCTCATTATATGGTCTTAGCCACAAATAGCCATGTGAATGTCCATAGGGCTCAGCTGTTCGAATCAGACTACCATCACCTCACTCCGTATTATCACATTTTTTTATTTGGTATAATAGGACGAAAACAGAGTAACAGAAACAGTAAAATAAGAGCATATTAAGGACGACACCTAACGATAAAACTCAGATCTGCCACTATGGGCCGAAAAAAACATAAAACAATACATAAAAAGCTATTTCAGACTTTCCGGCACTCTCTCTCTCTCTCTCTCTCTCTCTCTCTCTCTCTCTCTCTCTCTCTCTCTCTCTCTCTCTCTCTCTCTCTCTCTCTCTCTCTCTCTCTCTCTCTCTCTCTCTCTCTCTCTCGAGTACGTTCTTGGAAAATTTCTAAAAACAGCAGACCAAGATTGCCTAAGACCGCAGCCGCCTACAAGAGGTTTCCACATGATTACAAGTCCCACAGAGTCTGCGTACATCTTTATACAGCCCTTGTTTCACTCCAGCCTTTCATTCTGGGTAACCGAGACTCCCAAATAGGCAGAAAAATGAAAAATGGGTATTCGCGACGAAAAAGAAAATAGAAGGTAAAAGATTTCCAGCAAATCACAAAAAACGTAAGGGGCGTACCTTAACCTAAATATTGATAATGATAAAACAAAAATGACTCTCCGTTGCTTTGTTGCGAATGCTGGCGTTTACAAAAATAAAACAACTCTTCGGGAATAATTTATGATAACAGACATATAAATCCATTAATCGTGAGACTCTTACGAGCTCCTTCACTACTAGAAGTGGTGAGGAAGGTGAGGGTGAAGGTGTTTGTGAAGAGGTTTTGCGTTGAGTCAGGGAGATCTATTGGAAGGTTGAGGGAGCAACCACGTGAAGAGGTTTTGCGTTGATCAGGGAGATAGATCTATTGGAAGGTTGAGGGAGCAACTGCGTGGTGTCGATGGTTGCAGCATAATGAAGCAAGATGAACAATTCCTGGAATGAGAGAGTGATGTCTCTCTTCTCCCGAAAGTCATATCCGACTGTCATCCAAAGAGCATCATCATCCATGTCATGTAAGTCCAATAAAGCAACCAAATCATTTGTATTTCACCCCATTTTGCTGTGCCATGTCGAATTGCAAAATCAAACACTGCAATTTTTCTATAATGGCAGTAATGTCTTTATTACAGACACACACATATATATGTGTGTGTGTGTGTGTAAGACTATGCTATTACACCACTTGAAAATTTGGGATTTTTTTTTTTTTGAGTGTATCAAAACAAAACTCACGGAGAATAACCCACAAATGGTAGATAAGAGGTGATAAAGGGGAATGAAAATTGAAAAAAAAAAAGTCAACGCCTCTGCAATAACATTGGTTTCCTCAAATGAAACTCTTCCCACATATGTCCGACATGAGGAAATGCCTACTTTTTTCTTTCTC
>NW_020868287.1:37500-45000 GCF_003789085.1 Penaeus vannamei
CAGAAGTCCATCCCAGCCCCGCGCCTTGATGATGTGGGGGATTTCCCACACCTACATAGGTCAACAATGATGGCACCCACAATGCAAGCCATGGCACCGGCCACAGTACTAGCACCAACAGGAAAAACAGCCCATCAACTCAAGTACCAATACCAGCTTCAGCACCAGCTGCAGCTCCAACCCGATCACCATCTGCTGCACCAGCTTCTATACCAGCACCAGCTACAGCTCAGCCCTCAGTGCAGCAGGACAAACAAGAGGCCAACGAAGAAATAAAGGATATGCTACAAATGCTGCTTCGGAAGATGAAGCAGATGATGTTTATGATACAACAACAGATGGTTCAGCAATCTCAGTTCCAGGAGAGGTTGTCGCGCTCCTACTCGATCAACAACAGCACCAGCCTATTGTGGGCCTTGGAAATGGTCAAGTAATCAATGTCTCCAAATAATCTCTTGAAATGTATTGCACTTATTGATTATATTAACTTTATTATAGATTCTGGTCTTGTCTTTGACATTATTAGTGACATTTTTTTTACCATCTAGATAATATACTAATAATGCAGCGGGGATGGCACAGCCCTTCAGGCATGTATATAACACTAATGTTTGACTGATAGCTCTCTACGTAAAGAGAAGCACAGCCAGTTTGGATAGACGCTTTTGTTTCTTACCCTGGCTTTTTGAGGGTATGTACACTGTTCTCAAAATAAATGTTATCAATTCAAATCATGTCTCTCTCCCTTTTCTCTCTCTCTCCCCTTCTCTTTCTCTCTCTTTCTATCTTCTCTCTCTCTCTCTCCCTCTCCCTCTCTCTTTCCCTTCCTCTTTCTCTGTCTACCCTCTCTCTTTCTCTCTGCCTCTCCTCTCTCTTTCTCTCTATCTCCCTCTCTTTTCTCTCTCCCCCGCTCTCTCCCTCTCTCTCTTTCTTTCTCTCTCCCCTCTCTCTCATTCTCTCTCTCTCTCTCTCTTTCTCTCTCTCTCTCTCTCCTCTCTCTCTCTCTCTCTCTCTCTCTCTCTCTCTCTCTCTCTCTCTCTCTCACTCTCTCTCTCCTTCTCTCACTCTCTCTCTCCTTCTCTCTCTCTCTCTCTCTATCTATCTCTTTTCGCTCTCTCTCTCTCTCTCTCTTTCTCTCTCTCTCTCTCTCTCTCTCTCTCTCTCTCTCTCTCTCTCCCTCTCCTTCCTCTCTTTTCCCTCGCTCTCTCTTTCTCTCCCTTCTCTGTGCGTGTGTGTGTGGTGAAAAAGTACCCATCGCCCTTTCCCTCCTCCCTCCCTTCCCTCCACCACCCAAACACCGGAGCGATAACTGGCGTGAAGGAGCAAGGCGAGTGAATATTCGTCTGAATTTTGTGTGAATAAATGAATCAAGAACAAATCAATCTTTATTCCCCCCCCAAAAAAAAGTCTCCTGATTTTGGGGGGAATAAAAAAAAGGAAGAACCAAGCATTCGTACAAAAAAAAAAAAAAAAAAAAAAAAACTTTGCACCACCTTGTAGAGTAAAGATTAAAAGTCATGATGAGTTGTGTTTGAAATATATTGAGACGGTTCTCAGTGCAACCATGACTCTGGGAGCAATCATTTGGTATTCGATTTCAGGAAATTATAACCGATTACTGAGAAATTTCCTCCTTACGTATTTTAAGTCCTGATCACGATCTTAAAATGCTAAGTCTTTTGATGAGATATTCCGTCTCATGCTGCAAGCTTTTTTTTCTCCCCATTGTGTGACGAAGTTGAATGGTGCAATCGTAATTCAGATTCTTGTAACACACACACACACACACACACACACACACACACACACACACACACACACACACACACACACACACACACACACACACACACACACACACACACACACAACACACACACACACACGCACACACACATTTTCGAATCAATAAGATGCCCTTAGGGACCACAGGCTCAAGACTAGCAGATGGCCAACGAACAAACGGTATAATATCTCTAACACTATAGCGCATTCATCCATTCTGAAAAAGACACCAAACTTACGTTGGAATGATTTACATCAAATAATGGTTACACTGTAAGAACCCCATAAGAACGTTTCAGTGTACAGCGAACCACCGACGCTAGATGTCGGGGACCGGATAGCACCCGTAACTAGCGACCGACTGTTATTACGACCCCCTGCATAGAACGAGGGACCCGCCATAGAAGCGCAGAAGGGGGGGGGGGGCAGTACCTGGGATTCACGCGGGTCGAGTGTTACAGCTTTTCAGCCTTCGAGCAATTACTACCTTGCAATATTTGGTTTGCTCATTTATAACGTTATCAGATGTGTATGGCCCAATCGTGGAATACTAATTATAGTAGAAAGTGTAATATTCCAATATATACATATATTCAAATATGTCTATATTACTCCAAATGTTGCACCATCATCATTATTGATATCATTATTATTGTTTAATTTCATTATCATTACCATTATTAGAACTATTGCTTGTGGATGAGCCGCCATCATGGTGATTCACATAGAAAAAGAGCCTTGATATATATATATATTATATATATATATATATATATATATATTCAAAGTCCTTCTATAACTTAACCTACATATCATTTGTTAAACTGACAATTGGGAGTAAAATTCCAAGCTGGACAAAATCACTCTTGTAATATCAGTTACCCTTTCCAAGAGACAAAACTTGAATTGTTCTTAAATTTCACGGTATTTTTGAATTACATAAATAAGGTCACTATAAAGAATCTTCCATATTTTCTTCATTAGTTACATATTCTAGATATTTGTTAAAAAGTCTTATTGAGCCACAAGCTGGACGCAACGCTATAGTCACAAACCAATCAGCTGGTGAGTGTTTACAGCTTACAATTGGTCGAGATTCCCTAAGAGCTGGTCAAAACAAGAGCTGTGATTGGCAGCTGAAGATCCGACGCCTCTACTGACAGGCCTACGGCGGCGCAGGGTTTTCAGGCAGGAACGTTTAAGACGGCAGACAAACGTTCTTAAACATCGATTTACGAAAATATCGGAGAACTACTACGTCACTGAAGCCAGACACGGATGATGTACGATGCTGAATAAACTGAACTGCATTGTTACTGCTGATCACCAGTTGCTTAATTTCTACCCAATTATTGATTAGCGGTTGCCGTACTGAAGTGTTTGTTTTTCTAGGATCGCCAGAGGGGCCTTAAAAGAGATATATAAAAAAATCCACAGTTGAATATGCAAGTGAAAGTTCATGTTTTTTTAACACTTGCTTTCTTTCCCGTTTCATTTTTTTAAATTCATTGTGTTAATAGAATAACGTTATTCATTGTGTTAGTAGAATAACGTTACTAGTGTTGTTATTGTGTTGTTAGTAGAATAACGTATTCATGTAGTAGAATAACGTTATTCATTGTGTCGTTAGTTGTGTTAGTTGTTCTTGTTGTTAGTATAACGTTAGTGTTAGTAGAATAACGTTATTCGTGTTAGTAGAATAACGTTATTCATTGTCGTCCACGTTATTCATTAGTTGTTATTCATAGTACGTTATTCATTGAATAACGTATTCATTGTTTAGTTAACGTTATTCGTTATTCATTGTGTTAGTAGAATAACGTTATTCATTGTTAGTAGAATAACGTTATTCATTGTGTGTTAGTAGAATAACGTTATTCATTGTGTTAGTAGAATAACGTTATTCATTGTGTTAGCGTATTGTTAGTAGAATAACGTTATTCATTGTGTTAGTAGAATAACATTGTAGTTAACGTTATTCATTGTGTAGAATAACGTTATTCATTGTGTTAGTAGAATAACGTTATTCATTGTGTTAGTAGAATAACGTTATTGTAGTAGAATAACGTTATTCATCATTGTTAGTATATAACGTTATTCAGTTAGAATAACGTTATTCATTGTTTAGAATAACGTTATTCATTGTGTCGTTATTCAGAATAACGTTATTCATTGTGCGTTATTCACGTTATTTGTTGTTAGTAGAATAACGTTATTCATTGTGTTTTAGAATAACGTTATTCATTGTTAGTAGAATAACGTTATTCATTGTTAGTAGAATAACGTTATTCATTGTGCTGTTAGCGTTATTCATTGTGCTGTTAGTAGAATAACGTTATTCATTGTGTTAGAATAACGTAAGCTCATAAACATTAACATGTTCAAACCTTTATTGGTTAAGACTAATAAAGGTTGGGAAACACTACTCTATACACTTGAGAAAAGAGAAAGAAATAGATAAAAGTGAAGAGAAAGAGAAACTAAAAAAGAATGAGAAAAGAAGAGAAAATAAACGCGGAGAGAAGATAAGAAAAAAAAGACAAATATAAAAAGTAAAGAGAAAGTGAAAAAAAAATGGAAGAGAAAATAAAAGTGAAGAGAAATAAATAAAGAAAAAAGTAAAGAGAAAGAAAGAAAAAATGTAAAGAGAAAGAAACGCAAAGGGAAGAAGAAAAGAAGAGAAGAGAAAACAAAAATAAAGAGAAGAGAAATAGAGTAACAATGGCTGAAAGGGAGAATGGATGGAGAGAAACTCGACCACGTAGAGTTTGCCGGTAAAAGTGCTGCCCTGTTAGTGTTTCACCTTTCTCTGCGGACACTAATTTTGAATTATATAATTTCTAGAATTTTCCTTTACTGAATACGACGTTTCTATCTCTGTAGTTAAAGGAGAGAAAAAACGAGAAAGAGAGAGAGAGAAAGAGAGAACGAGTAAAGAAAGAAAAAAAAAAAAAAGAAAGAGAAGAGATATTGAGAAAAGGAGAGAAAGAGCGAAAGAGTAAAAGGCAAACCTACCAATCTATCCTTATGAGGATCAGTATTCAAATATCCATAAACAAGGCCAGATTAAGAAGCATAGAGAGGCCCTTGACATATTTTGGTGCCCCCATATATAAATCATTCAAAATATAAATAATAATAAACCATAAAATAAATTCTTCCTTTTAAAAATGAAAAGATGAAGTAATATCCATTTTGTATCCACATCATTTTAATTTTAAAAAGGTTTCTCATACTTTTTGAAGTGCAGTCTTTAATCATCTCATTGCAATTAACAGTAACAGCTTCTGTATTTATGTACAACGAAATGCTAATTAAAAGCTCACAGTTAGATTTAAATTAAATTTGTCATCTGATAAAAAAAATTATGTGGTGCCTTCATAACCATGATTCCCTAATCATGTGCTTATTTTCTATGATGGTTAATTCAGCCTTGTCCATGAACATTGTCCATGATAACCAGTGGATTAGCTAATGGGAAATCCTTACTACATGACAATTCAGTACCCCTAATGTTTAATTCGAATGTATTTTTATATGTACATAAAGTTCGTTTTGCACTGTGGGTTTATCAACAACTGTGTAATGTTTTCATATTGATTTCTAACAAGTTCCAATACCTTACTTATCATATTTATTATTTCTTTTATAATTATGATTATGATTATGGCTTCACTGTAGTCGTCACCGGGCGGGTCGGCCTGATGAAAGCCAGCGTCCTGCGAACGTCCCAGGAGAAGCCCCTGACGGCCATCTGGTTGAAGTGCTGGCCGACCTCGAGGAGCAAGACCTACACGTGGAATTTGCGCTCCGCTTCCTCGGCCACGGCGGTCACCTCGGCGAGCTCCTTCTTCGAGAGAACGACCATGGTGCTGACTTTTTTCGCCTCCATGATTGCAGGACCTCTTCAGTTTGGGCGAACACCTTCACGAACTGGCTGCTCGTGCCTTTCGGCGGGAGCACGAACTTGGCCCCAGTCAGCTCCTTGCCCTTGGCTACGACCAGCCCGTACAGTATCCGCACAAGCTGGTCCCTCCCTTCCTCTCTCGCTTTCGCTCTCGCGCCAGAGTGCTGTTGAGCTCTCCTTGCCCAGTGCTCCCTCCATACTCATCTGTCCACCCATTGATAAATGCCTAACTGCGTCACTGTGTATATGATCTGGGTGTAATCACACCATACCCCAGGAACGTCCTGCTAGACAGAGAGGATGACTCAAACTGGGCTAGTCCTGATTACCCTGAAGGAAGCCCCACTTGACTCCCTTGACTTTGGGAGATCGGGACTCCTACAGCCTCATTAACTCTGAGCTGGAGCTCTTTGGTGCTTCAGATGCAAAAAATATGGCCACTACCAGGCTAACTGGAAGGCTTGGCTTAGATGTATAATCTGTAGCAAGATGCATAGTGTATCTGAAGGCACATAAGGATGGCAAGAGGATAGGACTGGAAACGGTACCAAGATCATGATGCCTGGAGTCTAGTCAGGAAGGTGGCATCCGCCATATAGCAGGAGCTAACACTTGTTTTACAGTCGCAAAGCTAACTATCAAGTACCAACAATGCAGTGGATATATCTGTTCTTCCACTGGAATACCACAGTGGGTGGAGTAAGAGAAGTGAGTGGCAGTTAAAATAGTGGATCGTCCCTGTCTCAGGAATTGTTTACAGTCAAATTCCTGCAACAGGGTAGCGACTGGCATGCTACTTTGCTTACAACAGCGGTCGAAATGGCAATGGTACCTATGATCTACCATGTACTCAAGTAACTTTTACCAACATCCCTGGATAATGAATTAGAATGTCAGGGAATCATAGACTGTGGCATCTTTGCCTTAAGAGCTCTTCGTACGGTAAAATGGCCAACATTGTTCCCTATCAATGTATGTTTATCCTGACCAAGAATCCTGAGTGATCTAGGACTTTCATGATAACAACAGCCTCTGCCTTCAGCACTGAGGCATTGCCACATACCTACATGATGGATATATCCATTGCTGCTAATCTGACACCAGTAGTGCATGTAAGTGAATTAACTGATTTATCTGTGAAGTATATATATCATACTACTCAGAGGAGTAATAACTCCAATGATCCCCTCTACTTTGCCCACAGTCAAGGCAGGGAGCATTGTTTCTTTGCCAAGCTCATCTCCGAAAACTCAAACAAGGACTTTTCCCGCAGCAGGGGTTTGGCATAGTCAGTCTGGTGGAGACTCCATACCATATCTAACTGTTCTTTCTGCTGACAGTGTATCAGTATCCCAAGTCCATGGGGTAGCCAGGAGTTATTTGTGAAGAGCTTATAGACTAGCTCAAGAAGCTTCTGTCTGAGGTGCATGGCCAGGTGTTCTTTGATGACCTTGACAAAGAAATGTGCGGCCATGATATCAGTTCAAAAATCAAGTGGAAAAGGTTCGCCTCCGATGCAAAGGTTGAGGACATGGGGACATCCGGATTGATCCTCGCTTCATCTTTGATTTGCTTGATATTTGCTTGGCATTGGTCAAGGCAACAAAAGCATAGTATTAAACACATTCATGTATAAATGTAGATATGTGCACGTGTACATCATTGTACACAATATGTATTATGATAAGATGTAGAAGTTCTGTGGTTGCAATACTATAAGCACTGGTTAAAATTATTGTGTGAACGTAATTCTAATTGTAACAGTGATTATGATTGTTATTATATTAAATACAGGCTTGACTGTATTC
>NW_020868287.1:57500-70000 GCF_003789085.1 Penaeus vannamei
TGCTTCACTGACAGAGAGGAAACCAAAGTGATATCTGCTTCATCATAGCCTATTTTGGCGAGATTTCTTTGACCCAGTTTCATTAAGAGGAAAGTTGTACACCCAACAACAAAAGCGGCGACGCCTCACCAGACCTGGGGCCGGATTTACTAAACTCTCTCGTAAACGCAGTCTCTCGTAACAGTTACGAGAACTATCAACGATTTCCCAACTAGCGACGTTACGACCCATTTTCAAACGCTAAACAACGAGAGCGCAGGGGTCTCGTAACCGTCACTACCGAATTTTCTATCGCTAGGTGTCGTAGGGCTTTGTTTCCTAAAAGAACGCCTCGCTCAACCAATCAGCGTTAGCTCGGAAAAAAATCGACCAATCACAGTTATCCGCTGAACTGAGGCAACAATAATGAATTTTACTTAAAACAGTTTCCATATCACCACCTGGTGAATCATCACCTTTTATTGATCATTACCACCTTTATAAATAGTCTTATAAATTCTGGTACTTTATATATATATATATATATATATATATATATATATATATATATATATATATATATATATATTATATATATATATATAACATAACATACATTGTATGTATATACATTATACATACAAACATTCACATATATAATACATAATCAATTAATCTATATATGCATATATATATATATATATATATATATATATATATATATATATATATATATATATACATATACATGTATATATTTTTGTATAAATAGAATTGTATGTATATATGCATGTATGAATATAGTATATATATATATATATATATATATATATATATATATATATATATATATATTAGTAGAGGAAAGAGATCACATATATTCATATGTCTCACAAAAAAAAAAAAAATCAAGCATTTCGTTATATTTTCATAAGATATTATGATAGAAATTTGGTACAATCCAGTAAAACATTCATCTTAATCATTATTCATAAAGAAATGGATCCAATGCTAAATGTAATTTTACATTAGGCTATTAAGAGGTGTGTTTGTATATTGGTAACATTTGTTATCAAATACTTATTATGTTTTGTTGCTATAGAGGAAAATAGTCATAATGATGGAATTATGCATTTTCATTCAGATTTAGTACTTGAAGATGTGTTAGAGATCCTTTAATTCATGATAAATTAAATTTGCTGAGGGGTTTACATCAAGTGTTTCCGCACCTCTATACATTGGCAAAGGATAATCCTTATTTACATTAGTCATATTGTTTTTTTTTTTTCCGTTACTATACATCCTCAGTAGGTTGCTCTTGCACATTAATTGATTTCCACATGGCAAAGTGACATTTACACACTCCTGAAGGTATTTATGAAGCTGATATGAGCTGAGGAGGGTCGCTACGATAAGCGTCACGAGAGGTTTCGGGCTCCCGTAAATGTCTCTCGTACGGAGATGTTTTACGACCTCGGGAGTGTTTTGAAAATACGCTCGTTGCAAGAAACTAGAGAGTAAGTTGTTTTACGATATAAACAGACCATTTACGATATCGTAAGACGTTAGTAAATCCGGCCCCAGAGGTTCCTAGGTGCGGAAGGGATGATCTGAATTCGTTAGGCAAAGCAAGGAGTGAGTGTTCTGCTATGTTTCAGGCTAGCGTCCCCCTCCCCATCCCCCTCTCTCTCTATCTCACACACACACACTGTGTATAATATTTGTTGGTGTGAATAACATATCGTCTCAAATATCGCCTCTTGAACTACTAAACAATGATAAATTTATGGGGTAGAGGTTGAAGACCGCGACGCACGTAGATAGTGGAAAATGGACACCGCCATCTTATAGAGCGGGAAAAATAGAAGGGGATAGCTTATAGTTTAAGATGCACCGACCTTATAGTCACCGCTAAATGACGAAAATATAACGCGCGGCCGCCTTTCAAATTCAAAGTCGATGAGCTTGTTTACCTTGCTAGGAAAAACACGACACTGACCCACGAACGCATTTTTGCGTTCGCGAACTAGTCCGTGTATCATCACGCGCTTGTCAAAACGATATTTGGCTAATTATCTGTGTCTGCTGGTACGCATTTATACCTTTAAAGTCTTTTAGTAATGTTATTATACTTCAATTGCATATCTTTATATTTATCTATACCCTCATATCGAATCCTGCGCATCGGGTGTTTCACAATTTCTTGCGCCAGCCACAGGTTAACAGCTCACCAACCAGCTCATTTCGAGATTGAAAGTCGGTGGGAAATGTTGCGTTTCCAGTGTTGTGTTGATTCTGGGTTCTTTTTTAAGACCTTTACAGTGGCATCGAAGAATAATTCGACTTCAGTAACCATCCCAGTTTTATATCTGAGCCCATCAAGAGCTCCAAAGGACGAAAAAGGTGATTAAAATCGAATCAATACCAACAGTACAAAGAAACGAAAGTTTCCGGATATAAAGGTATTTGGTTTATTATTTTACGGTGTGAATGCAGCCCTGTCTTGCCGTACATACCGTGGTGGAGAGAATGTGTCCTGGGGGGTGTTGGGGGGCTTGCCCCCCATCAACCCTCCCCTCGGGCAGTGCCCGAAGTGCACGCCTAGTCACGGCAATTTATATTGATATATTAGGTTGGTTGGTTTATTGGTCAATACGTTTTTGGGGGTTGGAACGTGTGAATTCCCGTAGAGTTTTTGCCGAAATGTGGGTTGGGTTCCCGTAGAGTTTTTTTTTATTCCGCGTCAGTCCGTAGTTTAGTTTAGTCCTTTATTTACCACCCTGGCTAACTGCACAGGCGTGGGCAAGCTGTAGTACATTTGATACATGGTCAAAGCATTATATAATAGTATTACAGAATAAATCTATATCATAAAATTATTACGGTCTAAAATATATCATTTAAAGGAAAAGAACGATCAGTAATTTATCTACTCATCTGTCAAGCCGGCATACGGCTTGGACGTGGAAAGGCAATGTAACATTTGATATGTGGTCATGTGATACTACATTCCAAATTTAGGATATAACATAATTATATCTTCCAAGACATCAGATGATATGAAGTAGTTACATAGTTCTCCATACCTCATGCTAGGTGGTCTGAAAGGCTGTATTACATGGCACTCTGAGATATAATGTACAAGTGTTCGCTTATATTCTTCATTGCATAATTTACACTTCGTTTCTTCAACATTACAGGCTGTACTGACCTGCCAGTACAATCTATATCCCAGCCTGATTCTTGCGGTCACAATATCACACTGTCTTGTTCTTGTTTTGTATAAACCATAGATGAAAACATCTTGCATAAACCTGTCATAGTGCTTTATGCTACAGCTTTCAGGCCGTTGAGAATTAATCAAGTCAGACAAGTCCTCTTTGAAGGAAGTTTTAATTATGTGTGAAATCCTAGCAAGAGGTACTCCAAGATCTATATCAACACTTTGCTTGTCACATGCTGATTTTGCTAGGCGGTCAGCATGATCATGCTGGGGATTCCAACATGCGATGGTATCCACACAAAACGTATATCATGGCCTCGTTCTTTTTGCACGAAACACATTTATCCTTATGTCATTTGCAATATTTCCTGCACCTTTGTCTAGTGTGTTCAATGCCTGGAGAGCACTCTGTGAGTCGCAGAAAATGGCTCCTGAGCCTTGACTTAATAGAAATTCGGTGGCTATGAGCATTCCTGCCAACTCAGTTTGCGTAGTGCTAGCCCAGTCATGAACCCGCCTACAATCCTGGTGCTGCAAAATATTGTTTTTATATACGACAAAAGCGCATCCTGCTCTACTCCCACCTGCAAGGATCCATCAGTGTAGCATTCATACGCATTGGGCATAGTTCAAGGTGCTCATTGATAATTGCTAAAGCATACTGCTTAAGTACAGCAGGGGGACACTGTTTTTTTTGGGGCAGTCGTATAAAATACACTTAGGTCCGACATTTTCCACGGTGGAGCAGAACGTCCATGTAGGGTCTTAGTTATGGATATGTTCAGCTGAGACAAGTGCTTACATGTTACTTGTTGCCATGGATTTGAATTTGAATCGATGTTGCCATTCAAAGTTAGCTCCACTATTCTATGTTTTAGTTGTCTTTGGAACTCTGTACAATAGAGGGGTTTCTCTTTATTGCTTTGACGCTAAATGCGGTGTTTATGTATAATATTCTTTCATAGACAGACGGCAAATTAAGTTCTGATCTCATATTCACAATCCTCGTTGTCTTAGGGGCGCCGAGAATAAGCCTCATGGCCTCATTTTGTACAATTTCTAAACTAGCCAACTCTGATTCCTTGTATAATACTAGGTGCATGCATGATAATCTATGACCAACTCTGTAGCCTTGCTGAAAGGCAAGGATCTGTTGCATTCTCTCCTCGGATGAGGTTTAATGCAAATATCATCGGCATAGCAAATAATGGAGTCACTGCCCTCAAGTGGTATATCGCCTAGTAATCTATGCATTAGGATGTTAAATAGCATGGGACTAAGTACGCCTCCCTGAGGTGTGCCGAGTTCAAACACTTTTGCATGAGTACTCTTAACACCCCTGAAGAAAACCTGAGCCGATCGATTGGATAAATACATTTGAATCCATGTTAACAGTTTTCCCTGAATACCAAAGCTAGCTAGTTGCTCAAGGATCATTTCTCTGTTTGCAATATCAAAGGCAGATTGAAGATCAAGAAATACGGTTTGCATGCCTGGTATTGAGTTTGTTAAGTATTCTGCAAAACAATGCTGACTGCTACGTCCTGGGAGAAATCCATACAGTCTGGGGGATAACTTAGCATGTATACGGTACATGAGTCTGTTCAGAATTATTCTCTCAAGTACTTTGCACAGACAGGAGGTCAAGGAAATTGGTCTGTATTTGTCAGTGTTGGATTTGGGTATAGGGATGATTAAACTTTTCTGGGCACACCTCAGGGAGGCGTACTTAGTCCCATGCTATTTAACATCCTAATGCATAGATTACTAGGCGATATACCACTTGAGGGCAGTGACTCCATTATTTGCTATGCCGATGATATTTGCATTAAATCCTCATCCGAGGAGAGAATGCAACAGATCCTTGATGTGCTTTCAGCAAGGGCTACAGAGTGTGGCTTGATAATATCGACTGAAAAACCAAAGGCACTTAACCCTAAAACAATCCCTCTGCCAAGGTTTCACATCAATGACGTTGAGCTGGATCTCTGTCACCAATACAAATATCTCGGGGTAGCTGTTAATGATGCAGAGTTCTATACAAAACCTGAAGAAAAGGCTGTGGGAACGTCTGAAGCCACTTAGGACACTTGTCGGCAAAGATCATGGTATTAATGTCAATATTGCTAGACTCTTTTACCTGTCATACATACGGTCGGTCATAGATTATCATGCATTGCACCTAGTATTATACAAGGAATCAGAGTTGGCTAGTTTAGAAATTGTACAAAAATGAGGCCATGAGGCTTATTCTCGGCGCCCCTAAGACAACGAGGATTGTGAATATGAGATCAGAACTTAATTTGCCGTCTGTCTATGAAAGAATATTATACATAAACACCACTTTTAGCGTCAAAGCAATAAGAGAACCCCTCTATTGTACAGAGTCCAAGACAACTAAAACATAGAATAGTGGAGCTAACTTTGAATGGCAACATCGATTCAAATTCAAATCCATGGCAACAAGTAACATGTAAGCACTTGTCTCAGCTGAACATATCCATAACTAAGACCCTACATGGACGTTCTGCTCCACCGTGGAAAATGTCAGACCTAAGTGTATTTTATACGACTGCCCCAAAAAAAGACAGTGTCCTCCCTGCTGTACTTAAGCAGTATGCTTTAGCAATTATCAATGAGCACCTTGAAACTATGCCAATGCGTATGAATGCTACACTGATGGATCCTTGCAGTCTGGGAGTAGAGCAGGATGCGCTTTTTGTCGTATATAAAAACAATATTTTGCAGCACCAGGATTGTAGGCGGGTTCATGACTGGGCTAGCACTACGCAAACTGAGTTGGCAGGAATGCTCATAGCCACCGAATTTCTATTAAGTCAAGGCTCAGGAGTCATTTTCTGCGACTCACAGAGTGCTCTCCAGGCATTGAACACACTAGACAAAGGTGCAGGAAATATTGCAAATGACATAGGATAAATGTGTATCGTGCAAAAGAACGAGGCCATGATATACGTTTTGTGTGGATACCATCGCATGTTGGAATCCCCAGGCATGATCATGCTAACCGCCTAGCAAAATCAGCATGTGACAAGCAAAGTGTTGATATAGATCTTGGAGTACCTCTTGCTAGGATTTCACATAATTAAAACTTCCCTCAAAGAGGACTTGTCTGACTTGATTAATTCTCAACGGCCTGAAAGCTGTAGCATAAAGCACTATGACAGGTTTATGCAAGATGTTTTCATCTATGGTTTATACAAAACAAGAACAAGACAGTGTGATATTGTGACCGCAAGAATCAGGCTGGGATATAGATTGTACTGGCAGGTCAGTACAGCCTGTAATGTTGAAGAAACGAAGTGTAAATTATGTAATGAAGAATAAAAGAGAACACTTGTACATTATATCTCAGAGTGCCATGTAATACAGCCTTTCAGACCACCTAGCATGAGGTATGGAGAACTATGCTGAAAACTCTCAGCTGAGCTCACTTCCACAAGGGATAAAAGACCATCTCGACAAGTCAAAATAGATAGGAAATTCAATATAGCAGTAGCCTGTGCTGCTACGACCCATCCCGACTTTGCCGAAAATAACCGAGTGGGAACTGAGAAATGCCCTTGTGAAAGGCAAGGCAACAGCCCCTGGCGAGGATGGCATTACTTACAGTGTTCTTCGCCTCATTGCGCAGGTGCCAGGCAACCCACCTTACACCTGTATAGACTCAGCCTATCACAAGGAATCCTCCCAAGCTCCTGGACTAAAAGTCAGTCCGTAAACTTTCAAAGATGGCGGTTACATCCGTAGAGTTTCATTGGCAGATTTTAAGCGCTTTTTGTGCTAGTTTTACGCATTTTTGATCGTTATTCTTCTTATTTAAACTTGTTTTACCCCATAATTTCCCTGATATACTTCATGCCCTCCCCTGCTAACGGGACTATCAAATCAAGATCGTCGATGGAGAAATGGTACTCTATCCCCTGAACGATTCATTCGCAAAAGAAACAACGCCGAAAATCGATGAAATCATAGGATTTCATGCAGAAAAACATCATTTTTTTCGACTTAGTCTCTGCGAGGGTGCGTCGCGGTCTTCAACAATTACCATTTACGGCCTCAAAACTTGGAGGGTAATGAGGTGTAAAGGTACTGGTATTGTTTTATATTCTATTTCGTTTGGGTTCCTCCTACGAACCACAACATCCAGTCGCGTTCATGAATCGCGAAGCGCGGTTTGGTTAGGGTCGGCTTGGATGTGGTGGGCCACTTGTCTCCGCCCCTCGCAATAATATACTTATAAATAGTATTGATATTGATTATATCAATCATATACATATATAAAGTATTTATATTGATTAGATCAGTTTAAAGATTGAGATACAAATTAATTGAAAGTGCATCGTCAGTAAACCTAATTCATTATATTGTTTCCGAAACTGTTGGTGGAAATATATGAAGTAAAATCAAATGCTGTTGATGTGTGCACCAGTACATTAATATATTCATCGTTATCATCATCATTAATATAGTGTTAGTGGGGTATATAGGATGTAGTTGCAGCGAAACTCATACTATTATATATCATTTGCAAATTATTAAGCGACAGTCTATAGACCCCGCGAAAGGCCGAGTCTAGCTTCACTCTACCCAAGGCTAAGGGAATATTCCCTCAGCCTTGACTCTACCTATTCTTACGCACCTGGTGTTCCCCCTCCAAACTATTCAAGAAACCCATTACTTGCGATATTTCCTGTTCAATTCGTGCTTTACATATTAATTTCGTTATTTTTGGTAATGAAATTGTAAACATTTGGAAAATATAACTGCGTATGAAATATTGCCATGACTATGATTCTATTTTCCAAATATCATAACAAAAGTTCACCATCGGATCCAGGTGATATAAGACGGAGAGAGAGAGAGAGAGAGAGAGAGAGAGAGAGAGAGAGAGAGAGAGAGAGAGAGAGAGAGAGAGAGAGAGAGAGAGAGAGAGAGCAGCTGCTGAGGACAGTGCAGAGCCATATATTAATATACAATTCTGGGATAATGCAAATGAAGGATATTTCCGTCTGATGAATATTAATATGAATGTTCAAGAATTTTATATAAAAAATATGAAAAGGAATTGAACTATGTGATAAGATTTCATTATTATTTTCGAAATTATATACGATAACTTATTTCTGAAGGCAGGTCCAAATTATTCATCAAATCAACAAGTCAACAGGACCAAAAGCGATCCCTCACTCTCTCCCCATATATATTTCAGTCATAATTGCACTTCTTTGCCTGATTTCCGTAATTTCCCTCCTCCTGACAATCGAACCATCCTATGACCTGGTTGTTTGAACGTGGGCCTCCTTTCAGGGCAAGAAGATGATATCTCTCCGAGCCAGGTCTGGCGTGGCGTCACCGTTTTTGTTGTTGGGTGTACAACATTCTTTGGAAGACCACACACACACACTGCCCTGTAGTTCTTAAATCCACTTTTTAAAAGATACGCATCAATGGCACTTTCCTTTCGCTCAAACACCAATCACACGCAGAACAAACCTTACATATCTCAACGAAAACTGCTCAAAAGCTTCCGTGTAAAGTTGATAAAGAAAACCGATAAAATTGATAAAGAAAACGGACTTGCCTTTATCAACACTGATTTTCAAAGAAATTGGACGCCATTAAATTATGATATATAGATAACTTTCTTCTACTAGTTCGGAATGAATTATTTAATGATTTCAACTTAAAGGCATAAAATAGATAACTACCCTTAACAGTATGATAAAACATTTAGTCTAACCCGTTTTGGGTAAAAGTAATAGATACCCAGATATTTTTCACAAGACTTTGATTATTTTTAATAACAAATTCAGTAAATCAACAATATATCTATATATCTATCTGCATATATATGTGTGTGTGTGTGTGTGTGTGTGTGTGTGTGTGTGTGTGTGCAAATCAACAATATATCTATATATGTGTACACACACACACACACACACACACACACACACACACACACACACATATATATATATATATATATAATATATATATATATATATATATAAATGTATTTATATTTATATATTTATTTATGCGTGTATATAGATGTATGTATGTGTATACACATGTATGTACATATATGTACATACACATGCATACGTATATACACATGAATATATATACATATATATATATATATATATATATATATATGTATGTATGTATGTATGTATATGTATGTTTTCCATAAAACATCCTTACATATATAGATAGATAAATTAATTAATAAATGCATAAAACACACATATACATAAATGTATATGTATGAATATCCTTATACATACATGCATGCATATATATATATATATATATATATATATATATATATTATATATTATTATATATATTATATATATATATATATATATATATATATATATATATATATATATATATGCACTCACACATACACGTGTGTGTGTGTGTGTGCGCGCGCAGCACGTTCGGGAAAAACCCTTGATCTAAAACATCTGAGCTGAAAGTCTGAAACAGGAACGACTCGCGTACGGTTCAAAAAAGGTTTTCGTTCTGAACCCGACACTTCCTACTTTTAGTCTCTACTTTTGCACAGACAAAATAAAAAACAAATCCTATGCAAATATAAAACACGAAGTAATATAAAATCGTCGTCTTAAGCGGCAAATATCAGCATATTTGCCCGCTGAGCGAAGCAAAAGTTTCTGGTTAGGTCCGTTAAGTCCGGTAAGGAAGATCGTTAGAGGGTGTGCAAAACGTTTCGCCAGACTGTTTTCGCAACGCTCTCCCAGCCCTCTCTTCAACACGTAGGCTAACACGGTCCATGTGTATTTTTGCATAGATGTATGTATGTGTGTATGTATATACGTACATACATAATATATATAGATAAATACACACACACACACACACACACACACACACACACACACCCATATATATATATATATATATATATTATATATATTATATATATATATATAATATATGTGTGTGTGTGTGTGTGTGTGTGTGTGTGTGTGTGTGTGTGTGTGTGTGTGTTGATAGATAAATATAGATAGATAGACAGATAGATATAAATATATGTATACATACCATTTATTTATTTCATATTCATATATATGTATATGTATAATATGTACACACACACATACATACACAATTGAAATATGAGAAGACGATGTGCATCAAAGACTTTGGGGTGCTCTTCAAGATGCAGATGAATTTATATCTAAAATCCCCATGTTACATCGAACGTGTCGCAGTGAGTACACACTCGAAAATATCTGGATGAAATAATTTCTGCTAACCGGTCAAAAGACAAACGTGATGGTGGTAGGAGCAACAACAACAGGTGACAGGAGAATTTCCATGGACTTCAAAAAAAAATGAAAGAGGTGTGTTTTCTGTGTTTCTCTCCCTTTTTGCATCGCACAAATGGGGACAGAACATTGATACTTAGCACAAGAGACAGATATCACTTTATAAAAAGGCAAAGTAACTTCATAGAAAAGACATTCTATTAAAAAATTAATGGCTTCGGTGACATCTGCTCGGTGACTTGATAGCACGAAGTTGTAGGTCTCACGGCTGATTTTAATGAATGTCAACTTTTACCAGATAATGAAAATGACATTGATGATGATATCATCACTAATGTATCACATCGTTCTTATCTGCTGATAAGGCATTTGTAAATTGAAATAAAACAGGCTGCAAAGTTTTTCTCAGGTTCAGAGTACTTCTCTGGAGATTTCCAACAGAGCTGCTAACCAGCTTCCTTAACACTTGTACAACCATCTGGCTTGGTCAATAACAAACTGTGATGAAATATCAATGGGGAAGATAGGAAGGTACATGGCATGGGATGACGTGTAGAGAACGATGTCAGCCCTGTTTGTTATTATTACAACAATTGATAACGGTGTTATCTGTGATCCTTGTAGGTTTCTTGCTCAATTTTGTTCTTAATGCCTTTATCCACATTTCTCTGAAAAATATAGATAATCAAAATGTCCAGAAGATGCCTATAGACTGCAACGAATGACGGAAGCATATTCCTTTGTACGTTAACCCAAATATCCTCTACATCTGCACTCACTTTTACATAATATATCAAGATTTCTCTCCATTATGGCCATTATTATATAATCAAAGTCCAAGGAGAGATTGCATTTATGTGATTTATTCTGGCCGTCGGTCTTGCTTACGGCAGTGACTTGTCAAACCCTCTGATCACGATTGTAGTTGTTTCTGTTGAGGAACACTAACATTCCTTGGGAAGGTATCTGAATCGAAAAATAATTCTGGATTTGTTTCTCGGCCTCGTAGTTACCGTGAAAATCGTTTAGTAAATATGTGTTATCGTGGCTTTGTGGTCTTCTACACTTCTACATGTTTTCAAAATTGTCCGAGAGGTGATCTGTTTCTTCAACTGCGTCAAGATGACAATTTGTGATATAAAGGTACACTGCGTTAGACCGATCAGCTATTAAGGGCTTTATCGCTTCACATTCGCCTCTTTTTTAAATGTAAAAGTGACGAAACCTTCATCTTCTGCAACTTGTCCTGCTCTTTCTGCGTGATTGTTGATCACGTCCGTCGGCACTACTGGAGCTTGGAGTTGTGGGGAGGGGGAGGGGGGGAGGAGACTTCTGGTACTCCTGATGATGAGTTGCGTCATTCTACTGTCTATTAAGCTCGTGTAATATATGTAGTGGGAGGAGGAGGCGTCCCACCCCACTATTATTACTTCTTGTTATTGTATGTGGTAGTGTTTGGCTGAGCGGTAAGGCAGTTGTAAGGTGCTGACGTACTGGAGTACTCTGAAGATGTTGGTGCAGTTAAACTTGTCGCAGTTTTCTTGTCTTTATTCTGGTTAACTGGTATAGAGGGCAAGGCAGGTGCCCAGGGAGGAGCGCGTCATGCCAAGCCCGTGAGGCCGAGCGGTCTGAGGCAGATGGCACAGGAATTGCCATGAACGTAGTTCGTTTTGAGACAATATACAATGGAAAACATGAAAGAATAATATGGATGAACATACATTTAGAGATATTAGGTCACATGACCGTTTCGTGGAGAGGAACAAGGGTATGGTTGACATGATATCGGTACGTTTTTACAACTTTACATCTGGTTTAGGGGACAGACTGGCTGACTATACATGAAACAGAACATTTGAATATCAATGGTAAAATCAGTTACATACCTAGTGATTCAGATCAAGCATTTTATAAGAAACATTTTGAGTACAAACATGACATATTTATACATGAAGACAACAGAATAAAAGCAT
>NW_020868287.1:77500-80000 GCF_003789085.1 Penaeus vannamei
GATCTCGGAGCAGCAGGAGGCCCCAGAGGTACAGGGTCATGGCCCACCGGCGTGTGGACACACCCTGGCCCTGTACTAACTCCTGCCCCTAAGCCCCCTGGGGTCAATGGGAGGCTCGGGGGAGGTGGGCCTTGCTAGTCCTCCTCCCCCCCAGAGAATAACCCACTGGCAGCGTCACACTTAATTGGAAATGCTGGGGGGAGGGGTAATGTCCCTCCTACCCAGCGAGAGAGAGGCGGGCTGCGGGCCCCATTAGGAAGGTGACTGCTGGGGCGCGGAATAGGAACGGGAGCTCCTCGTCCTGCCTGCGTCCTGGCAGCCGCCAGCCCAATATGAAGCTTGTGGGGCAAAGCCCTAGGGAACCCCACAGGTGGATGAAGGGTCCCACAGCCTGCCGCCTTTTATGTGGGGCAGCATCGGCGGGGGTGGCAGAGGTGGCGTCCACCTGGAGCGACTGCCCGAGGGTTAACCTCAGGCAGGAAGTCAGGGTGGGGGCTTGGAACGTCCGCTCTTTACGTCAGGATGATCGGTTACCCCTGCTATCAAGGGAACTGGGGAGGCTGAGAGTAGGGGTGGCTGCTCTCTCGGAGGTGAGAAGACCTGGCAGCGGCACAACCAGTGCAGGTGGCTACACCTATTACTGGTCAGGCCGCAGCGATGGTCACCATCTCCAGGGAGTAGCCATAGCTGTCTCTGGTAGGCTCCAGCCCTTGGTGGTAGAGGTCACTCCAGTCAATGAGCATAGAATGGTAATGAGACTGAAGCTGTTTTTGGGCTTCATGTCTCTTATTGCTGTGTACGCTCCTACCGATGTTTGTAAACTTGATGTGAAAGAGATGTTCTATGCCAAACTTGCATCCGTGGCAGACAGTTGTCCCCGGCGAGATATTCGTATTCTTCTGGGTGACTTCAATGCGGTATCTGGCTGCGATCGAGCTGGCTATGAGATGTCTGTCAGTCCTCATGGTTCGGGAGTTGATACCGGCAGCGAGAATTCCCTCCTTTTCCGGGATTTTGCTAGATCCCAGAAATTGAGGATTTCTGGCTCCTGGTACCAGCGCCCAGACCCACATCATTGGACATGGTACAGCGATGCGGGAAATGCAACAAAGGAGATCGACCACATTCTCGTTAGCACTCGTTGGAGGATCCTCCAGAACTGCAGGGTGTATAGGAGTGCTGAGTTCTGTGGTACTGACCATAGATTGGTTGTGGCTACCCTCCGGTACACTTCAAAACTCCCCAGCGGCCCAATGACCACCCTAGGGTGTTTCATCTGGACAGGCTGAAAGAGAGGGAGTGTGCTCAGAGATTTGCTGAGACAATCTCTGATCGGTTCACAGCGCTTGACAATCTGACGGACCCTGTACTTCTGTGGGACACCTTCAAGCGTGAAACGCTTGATGCAGCCCAAGAATCGATTGGAGAATGCACGAGGGCAAGACAGAATTCAATCTGTCAGGAGACACTGGAAGCCACTGATGCTTGCCGTGCGGCTTGTCTGGCAGGGGATCGGGATTTGCACCGTTTTCAGGTGCGCAGAACTCGGTCTCTGTTAAGAAGGGACAAGGAACAGTTTATTAGGAATCTTGCTGAGGAGGTTGAAAGCCATTTCTTAGTAAATGACCTTCGTCCTGCATACCAAGCCCTGAGAAAACTGAACTCCAAGCCCTCTTCACAGGTGACTGCAGTTCGCTTAGTGGGTGGCCAGATTGTCTCAGATCCTGTTGCGGTGAGGGAGCGTTGGCTGAATACTTTGAGCAGTTGTATCAAGTTGACCCTCCAACAGTTAACTTGGATGTGGGTAGTGCCGTGATTCCGCTGCCGGACCCACCCATTAGCGAGGACCCTCCCTCCCTAACTGAGGTTAGGGAGGCAATCTCCAAGCTGAAGAGTGGTAAAGCAGCGGGTATTTGCGGCATCCCAGCTGAACTGTTAAAGGCTAGTGGTGAACCTATGGCGCGGGGATTGCATGCTGTCCTGGCTGCCATCTGGCAGTCCGGTACCGTTCCCTCTGACCTGTTGAGGGGTGTGGTCATCCCTCTCTGGAAGGGGAAGGGGGATCAGTACCGATGGGACTGCAGCAATCACTGCGGCATCACACTGCTCAGTGTACCAGGCAAGGTTCTTGCCCGCATCCTTCTGAGGCGTATCAGAGACCATCTACTAAGGCATCAGAGGCCAAAGCAATCCGGATTCACTCCTGGTAAGTCCACAATAGACTGTATCCTTGCGCTTCGAGTCATTGTAGAGCGCCATCGTGAGTTCGGACGTGGGTTGCTTGCAGCCTACATCGACCTCAAGAAGGCGTTCGATACAGTACATGGGGAATCACTCTGGGAGATCCTGAGACTGAGAGGAATTCCAACAAGGATTATTGAACTAATAGCAAACCTATATACTGGTACTGAAAGTGCTGTAAAGTGTGGTGGGGGCCTGTCGAGCTTCTTTCCTGATCAGTTCAGGAGTGAGGCAAGGCTGTGTTCTTGCACCAACCCTT
>NW_020868287.1:87500-95000 GCF_003789085.1 Penaeus vannamei
GACCAATGCTGCAGCCCGACCAGTAATTGGTGTAGCCACCTACACTGATCGTGCCACTGCCAGGTCTTCTCACTTCCGAAAGAGCAGCCACCTCAACTCTCAGTTCCCTTGACAGTAGAGACAACTGATCATCCTGACACAAAAAACGGATGTTCCAAACCCCCACCCTGACTTCCCACTTGAGGTTTAACCTTAGACAGTCACTCCGTGTGGACGCTACCTCTACCACACCCGCCGACGCTGCCCCATATAAAATGGTAGGGGTTGCGTGACAAATCAAACACCTGTGGGGTTCCCCAAGGCTTTCCCCTACAAGCTTCACTCCTGGCTAGCAGCTGCCAGAACGCAGGCGTGACGAGTAGTTCTAGTTCCCAACTTGTGCCCCAGCAGTCGCCCTCCCAACGGAGCCCACAGCCTGCCTCACTTGCTGGGTGGGAGGGATTTTTCCCCTCCTCCCAGCATTTCCACTTATAATAGACACTGCCATTTGGTTATATCTGAGGGGAGGACTGGCAAGGCCCACCTCTACCAAGCCTCCCATTAACCTCAAGGGGCTTAGGGGCTTAGGTGGACGTATAGTATAGAAAACAAGAGTGATTGACTCATCTCTCTTTCTCCTTAAACAGAACCACTTAATGCTATTTCCCTCCAGATGTTAACCTAAAAATAACCACCCCTTTATCACCTTGAGACTATTGAGATCTAACAAGGTTATTTTGCACAACTGGGAGCATGCACAATTATTGTTACAAGCATGATGCCTCCCAGTTAATCAAGATTAGTAGCAGAATTTGCAAGGTCCTTTTATTTGGTTTTCTAACTAATTTGCTTTAGTTTACCTGTTGACGAGGTACACTTCACACTTGTCCCCACCAGCTGCCTTCCTCCTTGAGCAGATACAGGTGTCCACATTGCTTTCACTTTTGATGCCTCCACATGTGGAAACGAGCATCTTCCTACAAAGGAAGCCGCTGCATAAAAGGACATATCTTGGCAGACAGACGAATTTACAGTCTAGATCACCACCAGACCCAGTATCTCCATCTGTCTGTTGTCTCTCCCTCGGTATGAGGAGATAAATCCATTTATGTGGCTGCTCCACTCGAGGCAGGTGCTTGCTACCACCCACTAGAGTATTGGAAGTGAAAGCACTGTGGGCGCATGCATCGGCTTTTGAAGGAACTTACTACAGGAGGGCAGCTGCTGGAGACAGAGGTGTGAAGCGTACCATCCGGTCTTATTGGATATTATTTCCATATATACCTATGTGTAACACTGTTACCCTGTACACCTACAGAGGGGGATCTCTTTTCTGAACATTATGGAGTAAGAAAATAAATTCAAAATCACAGTGCAAAAGGACGCAGTCAAATGTGTGTGTGTGTGTGGATAGATTTCGATGTAGATGTAAATGTATACACATGTATAAAAGTATATACTAGTATATATGTGTGCATAAATGTTTGTATATTTAGAAGGTTGTGCATAGCCAACAGGGCTATTACTTTCATCATTACATAGAAAGATAGAGCCTTATTAAATAAAACAATAAAGAGATATCTGATATCTCAAAGTTGTCTATGGAAAGGTAATATCTGTCACTTGATTCTCTTTACACATATTATGATGTACTGATGGAACCTTAATTTACTCTATTGAATTTTCCTACATCATTACTCCCTATTCTGGACTTCCGATGTTACTGAATCTCAATATATGTAAGATTGCAATCATCTAAGATACAAGTATGGCTTTGAATGAAAATGAGAAAAACAGACGCATCTAGCCAGCGAGTGACGGATTTTGTCAATTTTACTTTTGAAAATGGCACTTTTAGGGGTTCTATCCGTAACATATATACATTGCGAAATCAGTTTATTGTGTATCAATTAATGTGCTTTGTAACATTTCTCACGTTTGTCCATTCTTTTTGTGACGCATGAATTGAACCCGACCCACCCTTGGCCCTGTCCCACGGATATGCCGACCTTTAAAAGAATTATTCCAGTTACAGGACTTTGAACAAATAGGAAAATAGTGTATAGAGAGACTACTAAAACTGCAAAATGCTATGTATTAATTTTAGGAACAGTATTGGAAAAAAGGACTAAGTAAAAAGATTAAAATAAAACATGCTCTGTCTAGACTCAGAGAAGGAAAACCTAATATATATAATATATATAGTATACACCTTCCCAAAACCTTGTAGTATTCCGATTCAAGTATCTTTAAAAATGGTATGAAACAGTGAAAGTATCAGATATGCATTTTTTTTAATCCAAACATATATAAATATCATTACTAAGAATCAGCTGATTAGGATAAAATAAACACCTGGTTAATCGGTTTCCGAGGGCCCGAAGTGGGTATAACCAATTGGTTCTTTCTTGGATTTGGACGCATTTCAATATTGGGAAGGGTTTATGATACATATAAGCACTTACCTGTGCTTGTTAATTATATAATGTGTACGTGTGTTACAAAAAGGTATACAACATAAAAAAAATAGTTTCTTGTAGTCTTTTACACTTGTATATATATATATCTGTCTTTCACTGTTGGAATCCACGCTTCGTTGTTAATATTCCTTTGAGGGAAATGCCAACTTCCTATACAATATAAATATCAATATCAAGAACAGCCAGATGTTCTTGCTATGTACACACATCTATGTCACCTCCATCCCTCTCGGTTTCTATCTCCTCATCTCTTCACTTGTTTTTCTATCTTTATCTATGGCTCATTCTGTCTAATTACTTCTGTGTCACATCTTGCCTTCTTACAGCTATATCTAATATTGTGTAAGAAATCGTATTCTGCCTATAAGCTAACTTCTACATTGAAATGGAGAGCTTTGCACAATATTTTGTACAGTGGATATATTTCCTCTTTATCTGTCATTAAATTCTGCGTCAATTGCGTTTTCAGTAATCCATTACTTTCTTTCTCTGTCTCTCTCTCTCTCTCTCTCTCTCTCTCTCTCTCTCTCTCTCTCTCTCTCTCTCTCTCTCTCTCTCTCTCTCTTCTCTCTCTCTCTCTCTCTCTCTCTCTCCTCTCTCTCTCCCTCTCTCTCTCTCCTCTGATTTTAATTAAAGTGGCTAGTTACCAGGTTAGGTTAGTCAACTGTGTCTATCTGAAAGGAAAGAGAATATCTAGTCGGCAATATTTTTTATCAATTCATTAATAATAACAGTAATAACATCGACACTACCATGGAACACCGAATCATACTAATGCTGCTACCTATCTTAGATTTAAATAAATAAATAAATAATAATAAGAAAAAAAAACTAGTTAGAGAGCAGGTACAAAAATATCTAATTTCATGGGGTGAAAGTGAGGGTTCCATTTCCCCCTTCTAATCTTCGCGTCACAGATATTCTTGTCTTTTTATCTTCCCTCTTGTATCCACAACAGTTTTTCCTCCACGTGTGCCTTGCTAGGAAAACCAACTGGCCTTCAGATATATCATCGCTTTTGTGATACCTGGAAATGTGCTACATACACTTAGCTGAGATTAAAAAAAAAAAACGGAAATGTAAGGTCTTTTGTCATTCTTTCCGTGTGAATATCCTCTTAATTTTCTTGGTATGACGAAAACACATTAACTTTAGCATGAAACTATAGATCCGGTCAGGAAATCCATTGTTCGTGTTTATGACAGATTCGTTAGCAGGAATTCCATAACATATATTAAAGTGGAGTAAGTAATGTTTTCATTTCAATATAAATAATTAATTTGAAAGTTACTTCATGTCCATTCTTAATTTTCACTTCACTGAAAATGTCTTGTATGAATGACTTTGAATGCCCGTTAATTGTGAATGAAAATGTTTGAAATTTTTACTACAGAAAGGTCTTATTTTATTGGCAATTATAATAATTGAAGTAAAACGGTTTTAAACAGAAATTATGGGATTAAGAACCACTGTCCCACGCACATATCCGGCCGTAAGTCATTTTACAGTGTAGCAGAAGGTCGTAAATGCTGTATTCTTACTGATCACAAGCTCCTTCACCTATGTACACAGGTCCCAAGAGAAGAGAGTTATTACCAACATTTGCCACATTAAGGTAGAGAGCAGCCAGGTGGCAGATCATTGCTACATAACAGAACCATTAACTTTACACAGATCACGAAACTACGTCACTTCACCTGTAAAGACAATATCAAGATTGAATGATACATCAAGACCCGCCTCGTGGACATCTAGAGCTTTCCACTGCTTACCACCAAAAACAAACTCATCACCAAGTTAGTGTGACATCGTTGAATATGTCCCGGAATGGAACTGCGCTTACCTGCCTTGTCAACTGCCAAAGGTAACATACCACACCAAGGTACCTTCTACTGTCCTCTTCCTTCCCAGACGTAGACGTGTGCAACACCTCCACAGCCAGTCTCTTTAGTCACTTGACCTGCGTTCTCAGTTCCCATTGCATCTAGACAGCTGCATACCTGATACAGACAATCAGAGAGAAGCTGTTTTCTCAAGTAAAGGCCCTATCACATTAGCACTTTTTCCGTCAGTTTCTGGGGTTCCGTCTGAATTTGAGGCTTTCCGCAAGGATCGTCTACAACCGGAACGCCTCCCAGACCAAGACGGTTACGACCTTTTCCGTGTGACTAATTTCCGTGTTGATTTTGTGCTATTAATGAATTAGAAAGGATGTGTGAATGTAAACATAAGCTAATATTTTAGAACAATTGTATATACAATATACATCATATTTCTTTAAAATAACGTTATATGTATGAGAATGTTCATGTGATTCCCGGGACCTCACTCCGATAGCGCCATGTTTGTTTACAAGATTTTCATACGGAGTTCATTCGGAAACGCAAAAAATTGACGGAAAAGTGCTAGTGTGATAGGGCCTTAAGACTAGGGGGAGAGCACTAGAGTTGCCCACACATTTCGTTAAACCAACCCCAATCCCTGAGACGACGTTATAGCATAGGCTCCAAGAGTGTCTTTCAACAACTATGCAAGGGGAATGTATGACTGTACGTTACTAAAAGATCAGGCAAACCACACTTAACCACAAGAACAACAGCCCAAGAGATTAGATTACAAGGCATTCACCTTTGACATGCCACACAGCCAATCCACCATTGGTACCCATGCACATTGAGGACACCACACCATAAAATTAGCATAACCAAGGCAATGCCGAGATACCTTTTTAATTATAAATCATGTCCCATCATCATACACTCCCCTGTCCTTGTATGCTTAATAGACTTATTTTTCCTCTCTTTTACTCATTCCTCATCATATCATAGATATGCATGAGAACCCAATACTGGCTTGTTGGTCGTCTTAGAAACATCAGATGCTGCTATCCCAGACGCGTCTCCGTTCAGTCAAGTGTGGGGCATTATCTTGGTAAAATGTCACATGAACGAAGACGCAAATAGCACCAAATAATTGGTAACACAATTTTGCTAATAAGACCATTTTAGTGTTGACTCTATAGTAATACAATTCAGACTGACTAGAATCTATAAGTATGTAGCAACCTCATTCTCTCAAATATTCAAAAGAATATACTGTACTCATGCTGTATTCGAAGTTTAGCATAGTAGCTAGATCACAGCCAAACTATAATTTAGTAGCCCAAGGTCTTTGTGGTTCAGTCGGATTGTAAATAATGAAACCAAAGTTAAGGGCATATCTCCAAAACATATTCGTCTATTAAAGCTATCTTCAGTGCGTCTTCCTCCCACTAGAATTTCATAGAAGACCTTCACAATGCCGATACAAAAGTTATTGTGGCCAGCTGGTTTGAAAAGTCCTAAATGTAAGAGACTGGTTCCTGTCTTATAGATTTTGTGCATTCAGGAGCCTACAATCACCACCAGCAACTATCCTCCGTCTTCTTTTCTAACTACATGGAGTGGCGATGCCTAAATTCTGATAGATTCTCTCAGGTATCGCAACCTCTCCATGCGCTCAAACTCCAGCGTGTGTATTAAAGCATGCCTTTAGGACTAATGTGGTGTCAGATACCGAGTGCTATGGCTATGTAATGATGTTCAGCAAAGCGCAGAGGAACCGAGATCTGTGTGGACTCGCCAAGTTCTTGATAGCCACTGAAGGGACACGGAAATTATGGACTTCTTTGTGTGTGTGTGTGTGTGTGTGTGTGTGTGTGTGTGTGTGTGTGTGTGTGTGTGTGTGTGTGTGTGTGTGTGTGTGTGTGTGTGTGTGTGTGTCCAAATACACCAAGGAGTCCATACGTTAAGTGGATAATTCCACCTCATCAGTGAGGAATACCCATAGGATGGGAACTGGATACCTGTCTTATACGTTAAAAAGTAAATACCATGGGCGTCTTCTGTAGCGTCCTTTACTCTTAATACCGCATTTAGTTTAATCCTAATCCACCCTGTCCGTACCGAAGACGACACTCTCCGCTGCCAGACGGCGCGACAATATTGTTCAGTAAAAACTGTCGTACTCACTATTCTATCACCACCGTTATCATGTAAACATGTTGGAGAGAAATGTCGCGCGTGAAATTCGCTCTTTTTGGGAGATTTCATGTTTTTTCTTTCTTTCTTTTTGTAATGTCATGTTTTTGGTAATCATATTTAAGAAACTATTTTAGACATCCCTTAGGTTTCAAAATATCTATTATATTTAATGTGTATTTCATGAAACTGAGACTCTTACTAATGTTTTCATAATGCTAATTATCAACTTGTGTGACCTTGACCATAAAATTTTTGTTTCACTAACCTGGAAATATGAGTTCCATGCCCGCAGCCTCTGAATTTCAAAGATTCCTCATGGGATTATATTTTTTTTTATATGCATTACCATGAGTTATTTCCTTTATCAGAATATTTGATCATTTGTGTAAATATATACAATTTCATTTTCATAGATTTTTCAGCAATAAAAGACAATGCTACCTGTAAAACCTATTCCCACACGCCCAGTAATACGAGACCAGGATCTTCACATCAACAGCAGAGGGCAGAACCATCACTATCACAGACCAGTGACATCACAAGAATTGATAGAAATTTTAAGAGACAGTCCATTAACTTAAGATTCCAAACAAATCATATTTGAAACAGATAATCTTGAAGAAATGTGTACAGAAAATAGAGGTACGTACTTTCTTTCTTTGATATGATGCTAGTCTTAGTTTTCAATTTTGAGAACATTGGGAGGCATAAAGAATTGATTAATAATATGATTTTTTAATGCCTTGTCTTCAATCATGTAGGTACGTCTGGGATGAAGGGAAGGAAAATGTGGTCTTCAGAAGCATCTGAGAAGTTTATATTATTATTTACAGAACACTTTGAACAATTAGGATGCAAAGTAGTGCAGAGATAAAAAAGGCATAAGATAATTAGCATTATGAAAACATTAGTAAGAGTCTCAGTTTCATGAAATACACATTAAATATAATAGATATTTTGAAACCTAAGAGATGTCTAAAATAGTTTCTTAAATATGATTACCAAAAACATGACATTAC
>NW_020868287.1:107500-110000 GCF_003789085.1 Penaeus vannamei
TATCAAAACCCAATTGAGATATCCAACGCTCTGTCAGATCTTCAAAATGTACATTGATTCGAAGTTATCGGTCATTTAGCATCACGCAACATATGTGTAAAAGCGATTACTCTGTACGTGTGTGTGTGTTCCTCATAAATTGATGTTTTTTTCCTCACAATTTCATATTATTTCCTCACAATTTCATGTTGTTCCTCACAATTTGATGTGTTCTTCCTTCCAAACTAATGTTTTTTCTCACAAATTGATGCAGTTTACGCATAAAATGTTTTTCCTTATGAAATTGTATGTTCTTCACAAAATAATGTGTCTTCTTCCCAAATTAATGTCATTTCCTCCCGAAATTATGTTTTTTTTATTGTTTTCCTCACAAGTTAATGTATAGCTCCTCACAAATTGGATTTTCCTCATATGTGGATGTGTTTTTCTTCACAAGATGATTTTTTTTCATCAGAATTTTATTTTTTTCATAAATTGTTTTTCTTCATAAATTGATGTCTTTTCTGACATATTATGTTCCTCACAAAATGATGATTTTCCTCACAAATTGATGATTTTCCTCTAAGGTTGATATTTTTCCTCAAAAACTGATGTTTTTCCTCAAAAACTGATGTTTTTCCTCAAAAACTGATGTTTTTCCTCACAAATTTATGTTTTTACCTCACAAAATTGTTTATCCTAACAATAAAAACTTATTTTTCACTTACACATTGATGTTTCTCTCACAAATTAATATTGTCTTTTGTCACAGACAAATATTTTCCTCAAAAATTCATGTTTTTTTCCTCCCTCACAAATTGATATGGATGACTTTAGTTTCAATTGTCATATCTCTTCTTAATTATTTCCCTGATGAATTTACATTTTTTTTTTTTTAAATTGATGCATTTCCTCACAAATTGATTTTTTATCATCATGCTTTTTTCTGAAAAAAATATTTTTCCCCTTAGTGTTTTTTTTCACTAATTGATATGGATGACGTCACTACTAGCTTTACTTCAATCGCCGCGTCTCTTCTAAATGGTTTTCCTCACGAATTTTCTTTTTCCTTATAAATGAAATTTCCTCACAAATGTATTTTCTCAATGATGTTTTCCCCACAAATTGGTGTTTTTCTTCATAAATAGATTTTTAGTATTTACAAATTCATGCTTTTCCTGGCAAAGAGATGTTTCCTCCTCAGAAATTGTTTTATTTTTCCCAATAAATTGATATTTATTCCTTACAAATAAATATGACCTTCGTCCTGCATACCAACCCCTGAGAAAGCTGAACTCCGAGCCCTCTTCACAGGTGACTGCAGTTCGCTCAGTAAGTGGTCAGATCGTTTCAGATCCTGTTGCGGTGAGGGAACGTTGGGCTGAGTATTTTGAGCAGCTGTACCAGGTTGACCCACCAACAGTTAACTTGGATGCGGGTAGTGTCGGGATCCCGCTGCCGGATCCACCCATCAGTGAGGACCCTCCCTCCCTAACTGAAGTTAGGAGGGCGATTTCCAAGCTGAAGAGTGGTAAAGCAGCGGGTATCTGCGGCATACCAGCTGAACTGTTAAAGGTTGGTGGTGAACCTATGGCACGGGGGTTACATGCTGTCCTGGCTGCCATCTGGCAGTCCGGTTCTATTCCTCCTGACCTGTTGAGGGGTGTGGTCATCCCTCTCTGGAAGGGGAAGGGGGACCGTTGGGACTGCAGCAATCACCGAGGCATCACACTGCTCAGTGTACCAGGCAAGGTTCTTGCCCACATCCTTCTGAGACGTATCAGAGACCATCTACTGAGGCACCAGAGACTGGAGCAATCCGGATTCACTCCTGGTAAGTCCACAATAGACCGTATCCTCGCGCTTCGAGTCATTGTAGAGCGCCGGCGTGAGTTCGGGCGTGGGCTGCTTGCAGCCTACATCGACCTCAAGAAGGCGTTCGATACGGTGCATCGGGAGTCACTTTGGGAGATCCTGAGGCTGAGAGGAATACCAACAAGGATTATTGGACTAATAGCAAGCCTGTATACTGGTACTGAAAGTGCTGTAAAGTGTGGTGGGAGCCTGTCGAGCTTCTTTCCTGTTAGTTCAGGAGTGAGGCAAGGCTGTCCTTGCACCAACTCTTTTCAACACTTGCATGGACTGGATAATGGGCAGAGCTACTGTTCAAAGTCATTGTGGGGCAACGCTGGGCAATATCAAGGGTACAGACCTTGACTTTGCTGATGACGTTGCCATTCTATCTGAGTCTTTGGAAACCCTAGTGGCGGCTCTCGATGCATTTAGCAATGAAGCGAAGCCCCTGGGTCTAGAGGTCTCCTGGACCAAGACCAAGGTCCAGGAATTTGGGGACTTGTTAGGAGAACCTGTTCAGTCGGTACGTGCTTGCGGCGAGGACATTGAAGTCACAGAGAGCTTTACATACCTTGGTAGTGTAGTTTATAACTCTGGGCTGTCAGACCATGAAGTCAGCAGACGGATTGGCCTGGCAGCAGGGGTCATGAACTCTCTCAACAAGAGT
>NW_020868287.1:115000-125000 GCF_003789085.1 Penaeus vannamei
GAATGGGAAGGGGATACCTGTGCGGATGTTGGAATCTGCGGGGACACTATAGCCGCCTCTTTGCAATCCCCTTCTTTAACATATACTTATATATATAGAGAGAGAGATCGTGGTTTACGTGGTAGTCAAATACTAGAAAGGTACACCAGATCACATGTTATAATTAGAGTGCGTTGTATTAGTTTACATAAGGAAAATACCAAAACGAAGGTATGATTTCCGATCACATTCTGTCTACTTTTCTTTTCTTCAGTTGTACGAGTAATATGAATACGAGTTACTGAAAGCTAAACGAGTTCTATAAGCATATATATATGATATAAATATAAATGTATATATATACTAATATATATGAATATTCTATTGTTCTTCGACATAATCCCTGAGTACATCACACATGGACATCTGACCTGCCACGGAGCAGATGAAGGAGCAGGTCTTGGCGGCCCCTGGACCCGACTGCAAGACTGAAGAACTGAGGCTCGTTCTATATCTCTGGCCGCTGCAGTTTTAAAACAGGTCTTGTTGACTGAAAAAAACAATGAGTATTGAAAGGAAAAGAAAACCATCTCTTATTAATAACAAAACTTACCTGAGACTTTATATAAAGAGTTCTGATTTGAGATCCATTATTTCGCCAATAAGTTACTACTGAATAGAGTAACACTAGAATGTTATGTGGAAATGGCAAACTGGACAGCAACATTCGCTTTCAAATGAGGTGGACGCTAAATAAAACCAATATATTTTATCTCGGATCTCGTGTTTTTAGGAATATAAAACTATAAAACTGTTAACTGCTTATATAATTATACTCATTTACTCCTAATATAAGTCAGAAATAATGCTGCGATGTAAAGATAATTGCATTTTTCTCTCTCTGCTTTCCCTCTCTCCTTTGGTCTCTTTCTTCTTCGTCTTCCCTTTCTCTCCCTCGCTTCTTTCTCTTTCTCTTCTTTTTTTCTCTCTATTTTCTTGGTTACAATTATACTTATTATCCATTACATATTCTTCCTTCTAGCGTAACTCAAGGATTAATGTGATTCCATTTAAGGACCTGCGTACGTGTCCTTTTGCCGTGATATTTCCACCAAGGACAAGAGTATGACATACTTCTCGTCCTTGTGTTTAAATATCACTTGCCGTTTCACGTGGCGTCGCTTTTCTTCGCTCGCACGGGTATTAAACGCTCTCTGATGAGTGCATACACACATATATAGGTGTGTGTGTGTGTGTGTGTGTGTGTGTGTGTGTGTGTGTGTGTGTGTGTGTGTGTGTGTGTGTGTGTGTGTGTGTGTGTTGTGTGTGTCTTTGTTTGTGTGTGTGTGTACATATATATATCCATATAAGGACATACACAATAATCACACTCCTTCATGGTTATTCAGGAGAGTCTCGGAGTCTCCCTCTCCCTACGGATGCCATCTCCCGACTGCCGCTCGCTCCCTTGCCGGCTCTGCGGACGACCATCCAGATACCTCTCTCTGAGACACTCACTCACCCACTCTCTCTCTCTCTCTCTCTCTCTCTCTCTCTCTCTCTCTCTCTCTCTCTCTCTCTCTCTCTCTCTCTCTCTCTCTCTCTCTCTTCTCTCTCTCTCTCTCTCTCTCTCTCTCTCTCTCTCTCTCTCTCTCTCTCTCTCTCTCACTCTCTCTCTCACTCTCTCTCTTACTCTTCTCTTACTCTTTTTCTCTTACTCTTTCTCTCTTACTCTTTCTCTCTTACTCTTTCTCTCTTCTCTTTACTCTCTTCTCTTTCTCTACTCTTTCTCTCTTACTCTTTCTCTCTTACTCTTACTCTTCTTTCTCTTACTCTTCTCTTTCTCTCTTTCTCTTTCTCTTTCTCTCTTTCACTTCTCTCCTTTCTCTTTCTCTCTTTCACTTTCTCTTTTCTCTTCTCTCTCTTACTCTTTCTCTCTTTCTCTTTCTTTCTTTCTTCTTTCTCTTTCTCTCTTTCTCTCTTTCACTCTCTCTTCTCTCTTTCTCTCTCTTTCTCTCTTTCACTCTCTCTTTCTCTCTTTCACTCTCTCTTTCTCTCTTTCACTCTCTCTCTTTTCTCTCTTTCACTCTCTCTCTCTTTCACTCTCTCTCTTTTCTCTCTTTCACTCTCTCTCTTCTCTCTTACTCTACTCTCTCTTTCTTTCTCACTCTCTCTTCTCTCTCTTTCACTCTCTCTCTTTCACTCTTTCTATCTTTCTCTCTTTCACTCTTCACTCTTTCTATCTTCTCTTTCACTCTTTCTATCTTTCTCTCTTTCTCTCTCTCACTCGCTTTCTCTCTCACTCTCTCTCTCTCTCTTTCTCTCTCTATCTTTCTCTCTTTCACTCTCTTTCTATCTTTCACTCTTTCTTTCTTTCTATCTTTCACTCTTTCTTTCTTTCTCTCTTTCACTCTTTCTTTCTCTCGTTCTCTCTTTCTATCTTTCTCTCGTTCTCTCTTTCTATTCTTTCTCTTGTTCTCTCTTTCTATCTTTCTCTCGTTCTCTTTTCTATCTTTCACTCTCTTACTCACTCTGTCTCTTACGTACTTACTTACTCACTCACTCACTCACTCACTCACTCACTCACTCACTCACTCACTCACTCACTCACTCACACTCTCTCTCTCTCTCTCTCTCTCTCTCTCTCTGTTGATTCAGGCCCCCATTTCAAGGCTATACAATATCACCTCCTTTATGTTGCACAATACTGATATATAACATAACCTGCTTTGCAGTATAGTATAGCAAGAAAAAAAAAAAAGAAAAAAAATAATTAATCACTTTGTAAATAAAAGGTGAGAGGCACAGAATGATTCTTGATTTCCTTCACATCCTTATCAACCGATGCACAAAATCAAAAATATCGTTGACAGCAATATTTACTTCTTCAGTACCGTTTGCAATTCATATCTCATTTTCAAACCTATCAAGTAATTCACTTTTGTATTTCCCTAGCACTGTTCAAGTACCAACTGCATTTTATTCCACCTCTCGCTTTCTCTAGTGATTCATTCTGCTAGACAGCGAACTACAGGTTAGTGTGCCACATGTTTTCTTATCTGTTACATAACGTTATCACTCCGATGACAAGGATCTTCTCTCAGCAAGATGTGTTAGATTGATATTAGCTTGAATTTTAGGAGCACAAGAAAAATAATGATCGTAAAACAATGTATTTTTAGGGACACGATTAAAGTAATGATATTATTAAACAACGGATATTTTTGGGAGTACACAGAAAACAGTGAAAAGCAGTTGTTAAAAAAAGCCAAACATATGAGAGGAACCCTTTTCAGGATAGAAAAGGCGAGGCATCGTAAATGAGTAAAATTGTTTCTCGTGGAAACAATAGTATGTACGGGAGGTGAGGTTCGTTTCGACCTGGAGGCCCCGGGCCGGCGAGGGTCATCAACCTTCCACCACCCCCTGATTGGTGAATCAGTTAATATAATGACAAGAAAATCTATGGCCAACTTCACTCAGATTCCTTGCTCACGATGAGGAAAGCTGCAAGGTGACGAACCCCAGTCAGGATGACTCAGCCGCCCGAAAAAGCCGGAACAGCAACAAAGCCCTGACGCAACTCCACTTCGCAGAATTTACCGAGTCTATTCCATATCTTTTTTACACCCCGACCTTTTCTATTCACTTCCGGCTGGAGAAGCAGGTAACTTTAGTCACTCGGCCATCCACTGACCAGTGTCTCCCGCCTTCGACATCACGTTCGTCTCAAATCGTGCTGGCTACCGTTCTGACGTCCTTTTGTGGAGCAACTTTATTTTAAAGGAATTCCTCGACACAACTTATGCGAATTTAACTCCTAGATAAACCAAATAAATGTCGTGGGAAGTTACACAGACATGCAATAATACACTATTTGTTTACCTTAGATAAGTTGTACAATAGCCCGCACTTCATATATCAGAACTGTTTGTTTACATATTCGTACTACTGGTTGAATGGGTTCGAACACGAGGTAGCATAAATATGAGAACTCGGATCACATCACTGAAACAACACTCTTGCAACGAGGGACTTGACCGCCAAAAAAGATGTTTAGAGAGAGAGAGAGAGAGAGGCAGAGAGGACGAAACGGGGAATGCAAATGAGTGATAGAGTTAATAGCCTTCCCGCATGTGTGTGTGTGTGTGTGTGTGTGTGTGTGTGTGTGTGTGTGTGTGTGTGTGTGTGTGTGTGTGTGTGTGTGTGTGTGTGTGTGTGTGTGTGTGTGTGTGTGTGTGTCACAACATAACTCGCATGTTAATCACAAAACACATTTCAACATGAGATTTTCTCTTACCTTTATGCGCCATCCTTCTTTTCTGGAATTCCCTACACCTGTCCTCACTGCCCTACCCTAGCCGTGTCTCTAGCCTCGGGCACAGCTCCCCTGCTTCCTGCCCATAACCCTAAAAGAAACACATCCCGTTATTACATATTAGATTCTTTATAACCAATGTCGTTGTATTTATTCATCTCAGTGTTGCATGCAGGAACATAGTAACAGCATTCATGAATAGAAATGAAATGGCATACTTGGTGACCTCATGCTTATAATGAGGATTTCCGCTTCTTCTGTTGACCGATAATATATGTACAGTACTAGCTTTACGTTGCGTCTAGAACGAAGCGCACAATTTCACAAACGCTTCAGTTCTGAGGGTTTGTGCGCCTGGCAGAGGACACGTACATTGCTTGGAGATACAGATAATGGACGAAGTGTGAAGAATGACCAGGAATATTTTCCATCGTGGATTCTGCAATATAAACTTTTATGATCAACGGAATGCTGGTGAGCACGTAGTGACTTATTTTACAGTATATTCAGCTGACTATAGATGTTAAATGTGAAAAAAAAACACGAGAGGAAGATGCTTAGCTCGTAAGCGTAGTGCTGGAAAACATTCAATATCAAGATAAATAGAACTGACGTAAATTCTATCACAAGAAGTCTTAGTAAATGGGTTTAAAACACAAAAAAGTACGTGAGTCAATCCTTACACTGCACCACAGGGTACAAGAAGTATTAATTCCATCCCAACGGAATGCATGGCAGGCGTAAAAGCAGCCAGCTGTGCGATCCTAACCTTTCAAGGTCTAGGGGATTAGTTCTCAAGACCTTGCGTGACTTGCCATATACCGCTTTATTTTTTTCGTTGCTCTTGCTATCATTTTGGTTGTTGTTTTGGTTGTCATTGTTGTTCCTTTAGTATAACAATAATGATAACAATAAAAAAAAAAATAATAATAATAATGATGATGATAATTACCCAAAAATTGATAAAATGGAAGAAGAGGAGAAAGGGGGGATGGAAGAAGAGGAGAAAGGGTGATGGAAGAAGAGGATATGAGATGGAAGAGAGGAGAAAGGGGAGGATGGAAGAAGAGAAAGGGGAGGATGGAAGAAGAGAGAAGGGGAGGGTGGAAGAAGAGTGAAGAAGAGGAGAAAGGTGGAAGAAGAGTGGATGAAGAGAAAGAAAGGGGAGAAAGAAGAGTGGAAGAAGAGGAGAAAGAGGGTGGAAGAAGAGGAGAAAGGGTGTGTGTGAAGAAGAGGAGAAGGGGGAGGATGGAAGAAGAGGAGAAAGGGGAGGTGGGAAAGAAGAAAGGGGAGGGTGGAAGAAGAGAAAGAGGGAAGGCGACCGTGAGAAGAGGAGAAAGGGAGGTGGAAGAGCAGAAAGGGGAGGATGAAGAAGAGGAGAAAAGGGGGAGGGTGGAAGAAAAGGAGAAAGGGGAGAGGGTGGAGAAGAGGGAGGGGAGGATGGAAGAAGAGGAAGAGAAAGGGGGAGGGTGGAAGAAGAGGAGAAAGGGGAGGGTGGAAGAAGAGGAGAAAGGGGAGGGTGGAAGAAGAGGAGAAAGGAGGGAGGGTGGAAGAAGAAGGGAGAAAGGGAGGGGTGAAAGAAAAGGAGAAAGGGGATGGAAGAAGAGGAAAAGGGAGGATGGAAGAAGAGGAGAAAGGGGGAGGGTGGAAGAAGAGGAGAAAGGGGAGGGTGGAAGAAGAGGAGAAAGGGGGAGGGTGGAAAGAGAGAGGAGAAAGAGGGTGAAGAGGGGAGAAAAGGGGAGAGGGTGGAAGAAGAGGAGAAAGGGGGAGGGTGGAAGAAGAGGAGAAAGGGTGGAAGAGGAGGAGAAAGGAGAGGGTGGAAGAAGAGGAGAAAGGGGAGGGTGGAAGAAGAGGAGAAAGGGGGGGTGGAAGAAGAGGAAAAAGGGGGGAGGGTGGAAGAAGAGGAGAAAAGGGGGAGGGGAAGAAAGAGGAGAAAGGAGGGTGGAAGAAGAGGAGAAAGGGGAGGGTGGAAGAAGAGGAGAAAGGGGGAGGGTGGATGAAAGAGGAGAAAGGGAGAGGTGGAAGAAGAGGAGGAAAGGGGGAGGGTGGAAGAGGAGGAGAAAGGGGAAAGGGGAAGAGGAGAAAGGAAGGATGGAAGAAGAGAGAAAAGAGGGGGAGAAGAGGTGGAGGGTGGAGAAGAGGAGAGGGGGAGGATGGAAGAAGAGGAGAAAGGGGAGTGGAGGAAGAGGAGAAAGGGGAGGATGGAAGAAGAGGAGAAAGGGGGAGGGTGGAAGAAGAGGACAAAGGGGAGGAAAGAAAGAGGAGAAAGGGGGAGGTGGAAGAAGAGGAGAAAGGGGAGGATGGAAGAAGAGGAAAAGGGGGAGGGTGGAGGAAGAGGAGAAAGGGAGGGTGGAAGAGAGGTGGGAAGAAGAGGAGAAAGGGAGGGTGGAAGAAGAGGAGAAAGGGGTGAGGGTGGAAGAGAGAGAAAGGGAGAGGGTGAAGGAAGAGAAGAGGAGAAAGGGGAAAAGAGGAGAAAGGGAGGGGAAGAGGGAGAAAGGGGAGGGTGGAAGAAGAGGAGAAAGGGGAGGTGGAAGAAGAGGGAAAAAAGGGGCGGGGTGGGAAGAGAGGAGAAAGGGGGAGGTGGAAGAAGAGGAGAAAGGGGAGCGAGAAAAGGGTGGAAGAAGAGAGAAAAGGGGGAGGGTGGAAGAAGAGGAGAAAGGGGAGGGGGGGAAAGAGGAGAAAGGGGAGGTTGGAAGAAGAGGAGAAAGGGGAAAGTGGAAGAAGAGGAGGAAAAGGAGGAGAAAGGTGGAAGAAGAGGAGAAGGAGGAGGAAGAAGAGGAAAAAGGGGAGGGTGGGGAAGAGGAGAAAAGGGGGAGGATGGAAGAAGAGGAGGGCAGAAGAGAGAAAGGGAGGGAAGAGGAGAAAGGGTGGAAGAAGAGTACAAAGGGGGAGGATGTAAGAAGAGGAGAAAGGGGGAGGGTGGAGGAAGAGGAGAAAGGGGGAGGATGGAAGAAGAGGAAAAAGGGGAGGGTGGAGGAAGAGGAGAAAGGGGGAGGGTGGAAGAAGAGGAGAAAGGGGGAGAGTGGAAGAAGAGGAGAAAGGGGGAGGGTGGAAGAAGAGGAGAAAGGGGAGAGGGTGGAAGAAGAGGAGAAAGGGGAGAGGGTGGAAGAAGAGGAGAGAAGGGGAGGGTGAAGAAGAGGAAAAAGGGGGTGGAAAGAAGAGGAGAAAGGGAGAGGGTGGAAGAAGAGGAGAAGGGGAGAAAAGAGGAGAAAGGAGAGGGTGGAAGAAGAGGAGAATAGGGGAGGTGAAGAAGAGGAGAAAGGGGAGGGTGGAAGAAGAGAGAAAGGGGAGAGTGGAAGAAAAGGAGAAAGGGGGGAGGATGGAAGAAGAGGAGAAAGGGAGGAGAAGAGTGGAAGAAGAGGAGAAAGGGGGTGGAAGAAGAGGAGAAAGGGGAGGGTGGAAGAAAGAGGAGAAAGGGGGAGAAAGAAGAGGGGGGAGGATGGAAGAAGAGAGAAAGGGAGGGTGCGAAGAAGAGGGAAAGGGGAGGATGGAAGAAGAGGAGAAAGGGGGAGGGTGGAAGAAGAGGAGAAAGGCGAGGAGAAAGGGGGAGGGTGGAGAAGAGGAGAAAGAAAGAAGAGGAGAAAGGGTGTGGAAGTGTTAAGAGAAGAGAAAGGGGAGAGGGGTAAAATAGGAAATTTCTGTTTAAAGAGCATCAGTGATGAAATCGGAAGCGTTGTTAAGCAGCCACTTTGTCCCTACTTTACACAGTGATGGTGAAACATAATGGCGTTAGGACCTCACACCGTTTTCCTCATACTTTCTTTGTTTTGGTAGTAATCGGAGTTAAGTGTAATTCAAGAATATTTTCTTTCCCTCTCCTCCGCTCCCCATCTGGCGGTACCCATAATTTTCCTTCATTTCTTCCAAAACATAAACAGAGGAGATCGACAATGAAAAAAAAAACTGAAGATGCCTCAAAGACTGGTGTTGTTTCTCCATCGTTAAGCAAACAACAGCACGCAACGCCTTTCTAGCAGAGATGCAGTTCCAATATCTCTTATTTGTGCGCATTGATAAAACGTGGTATTTCTCCGAACTTTAAATACCAGTCAGTCCATCAAGAACTTCAAATAGCAGTCAGTTCATCGATGACTTCCTTCTCTGAATCCTGACTCAATCTTTCGCCACACTACTTTCCCGCGGCTTTGAAGGCTGAATGAACGCCGGCAAAACCTAGGTCTCTTGAGCTCTATTCCGTAATTGGTTTTGTGTTCATAATTACCTCCACCAAGAAGGTCATGTTTTTGGTCGCGTTGGTAAGTTAGTTCGTTTATTTGTTTGTTCGTTCGTTCGTTTATTAGCAGGATAATTCTTTAAAGTCCACAATATACTTTTTCTGATTTTTCTACCAGAGGTGTGTCTTAGCCTAACTTAGATCCCATTAATTAAATCCGGATATTATTATTCGATAAATTTATTATCAGCATTCGTATATTTTTTTTTCTAAGTTTTAGTTATGATAATACAGATAATATGATTCCATGTGGAGTGTTTCCAATAACGGACTTCAATTTCTTTGTCAACACCGAATTTTAGATTTTGAGATTTCCGCTTGGCCGAGCGTATAGCCCAGGCAAAGCTTTTTTTGGACACGTTCATTGAGACAAAAAAAAATCATCATGCTTCTCTACCTTCAATCTAAAAAAAAATGGCATTCCAATTCCAGTTACGATTAACCATTTCACAGAGAAAGCCCTGTTTAAATCCGAATTTTGTCACGTAGTTCGATACAGGATCTTGTATATACGGCTTTTCCGGCGAACATATCTATTAAATGAATTGGCGAGAGATGAATTGATTTGCATATAATACCTGGGTCCTTCCTGCTAATAAACATGAACCTGAGTCAGCGCTTACGTCATTTGCTGGTCGCCAAGTGTGTGTAATATGCAGGTATTTGAAAGGTAAGAAAAAAAAAACGAAGTCGGCGACAATAATGATAATGATTTGAGTAATGTTGGTGATATCAATTATGATGATGATACTAATAAAGATAATAATAATGATAATAACAATAATATTAATGTTTCCCATATCCAGAAATTCAGAGACACGTCTGTCTGTCTCTGTCTGTCTGTCTGTCTGCCTGTCTGTCTGTCTGTCTGTCTGTCTGTCTGTCTGTCTGTCTGTCTGTCTCTCTCTCTCTCTCTCTCTCTCTCTCTCTCTCTCTCTCTCTCTCTCTCTCTCTCTCTCTCTCTCTCTCTCTTCCATGCCAGGACTTTCGGTTAGCGAGGCCTGACAGGTATCAGCAGACAGCCTCCTCGAATAAGCGCATAGGGGCCAACACCGGAAATGCTTTGCCAAAGTATTCTAGTGAGGGGCGTCGGGGAGCCACGAGTTTAGCGACATCCCAGAGACTGAGCCTTTCTAAAGCAGGGTGACTGTACCTGCAAAAATCGGTCTGAGAATATGTACATTATAATCACAGTATGAATATAGTCGGTGAATTTTGGTATTTCGCTCGGATCTCGTTACCGGGGCGGACGCAGGGTCACCTTTACACCAGAATCACCACAGAGTACTTTGAAAGTTGCCTGGCTAAACAGTTGAACACTTTATTCTCACATTTAGCCAGACAACTTTAAGTAAGTCTAAAGTGTTTGAAATCTTAAAGAGCTAAATGTAAGTCTAAAGTGTTCTACACGTACCAAAGAATTTCTTTTTACAAAAAGATTCTATAATTGCCTACAAAGGAAATAGGAA
>NW_020868287.1:132500-145246 GCF_003789085.1 Penaeus vannamei
ACTGACCATAACTCATTTTCGACCACTCCTACCCAAAATCTCCGACTCGCCACCCCTTCTGCCAGGGACGGTCCCCTTAAATACGAGAAAATTTTGCCATTTTTTTATTTACAATTTTTTTTTTAATCGTTTTGTTACAAATAGATTTTTTGCATTACTATAACGAATATTTATCATAGCTTATGGCTTGAACCAAAAAGACCGCGGTAAATTTACCAGCGGAAACGATAATTATCGTTTGACTGGAAATTATCGCATTCGGCCAATTTGCCAGAAAAAAAACGGACACGTGAAAGAACCACGGAAATAGTGTTAGTGTGACATCTCCTTTAGGGAAGATACGGGCGATTTCGCTCCCAGCAAGTATTTTCAAAAGTAAGAGAAAGTATAAATTTGAAAAAACCCGAGCCAAGAATCGCATTTCATATAATCAAGTGAAAAATAGAAAATCCCGAAACAAAATCCGGCTGCAGAAGAGTCGACACGGCGTTTGCACGAACGAATAAACCTCATCAAATTAACACAAGATCGTCGTATGAACCAGAAAACCTTAGCCCGAGGACTTCGCCCCCAGGATCAAAATGAACCAAGAAAAAAGAAATGAAAAATGGATACGAACAAAATTATTAATTACATTTAAATGACCATTACCCGGCTGTACATAAAGTTGTAAATTGGACTTACCTTCTGGTTGAAGTGAGGGTGTGGAGAATTCTGAGGTTAAATACTACTTCATTCCACATCTGTAGGAAATTTCCAAAACCAACCATTCACATCATACTCATCTCTCCACAAGACCTGTTAATTATATTGGAGGACCGCTTAGACATAATCAACGATCTCTAAGCGTTAATTTGCATAGGAATGGCATGGTGTTTATCTGCTCCGCCTCCTCTCTTCTTCCACTATTATCATTGTAATTTCAAATAAATGAAATAAATAATATAGTAGAAACAGTTTCACCACTCCTTATTTCTCAATAAATGAAATCATACATACCGAATCCCAAAAAGGACACAAATTTTAAGGTCAAAACAATTAATAAACCATTCGATCAGAAATAAGGAGAGAGAAGACCAAAACACGCGTCTCTCTCGTACATCTTTCGAAAGTTGCATCTTTCGAAAGTTGCATCTTCAAAAACTAAATTATTAACCTTTTCACTTAACAATCTTCTTCATAAAATTAACTTTATTATTTATAATTCATAACAAATTAGGCATATAGATTACATTGTTCATACAAAGTTTAAAATTTCCCACAGAGGGTGGCTGGGAAGTGACGAATCTCTGGCGTTATTTCTGCAGCTGGAACACGGTCATTGTAGTTCACCTAATTCAGTTATCCTTGATATCGTAACAATTTCATTAACAGATCGTTTTCACCAGAATATTTGGAGAGAAATCGGAAGCAAACTTCACCTTTGGAACGATCAGCGAGTTCTGTAACCAATAATCTCTATTGGGATCTGTGGTAACACAAAAAGAAATACGATTTTTCCTGCTTGTTTTCCAAGTTTCAGTGTAATTTTAAAAAATGCTTCGCAAGCTTAAACAAAAGTGTTGATTTTTCTGTTACTGATACTGACAATTTTTTTTTTTTTTTTTTTTAATTCGTTACAGGAAACAAGTTCTGTCTCCTGATTGGCTAGCTATGACACCACCCGGGTGACGCCACTAAGCTCCGCCCTATTTTGACAGTTGCTACTTGTGTTGATGTAATATTGTTATAACGGTGTCTTGTGCTTCCCTTTCTTCTCGTATATTGTATTACTTCAGGTGATATATCATACCTCTGAATTCCATTCACTGAGCTCAGTGATTCCACAAATTACAAGCACAGTTCACTGAAGTTTTATACTTTTAATTTTTGTGGTTCTTGTTTGCTGAAGGCCTAAAGTTACATTATTTGAATTAACTCTGACTACACTGATATAAGGATCTTTACAAAAGGCTAAGGTAAGTTTGCTATTATGCGTGAGTGCTAAGTACATCCAGTAGTTCTGTCAAAGGTGGGGGCAAGGCTGCAATTCTACGGAACTTCGTCTGCTAAACGGAAACAAAAAACCCGCGATCATAGGCTGTATTTTTCTTATTGTGTACGACTACAGATGGTTTGTTGCGAATGAAGTGTTTAAAACAACAATACTGAGATATTTTCCCATGTTCAAATAAATGAAACGAAAATTGGTGAAACCATCCTTGTATGAACTGATATGATGTAGCAGACTGAACGTCATCGCGGCGGAAATTTAATCCGGTCACTTCTGCTGGGTCTTCCAGCTGGGCATCACCAAAGGCAGAACCCCATGGAGTGACTTTAAACCTTTAGCCCTTCAACACACTCATTATGAATAGACATACTTTTAGATAGATCAAGTTTACAGGCTCAATGTCGCATTTTCTTGTCATACATCTAATACATTTTCTATACAGAAATATGGGTACATTTTATATTGTTGAGTGTTGTTAATGTATTTATTGTATAAAATTTTATGCAGGGAATTCTATAATCATCAGACTGACCTTATGCACTATAAATATAATTTGATATTAATCCGTTGATGATAGTGTATGGTTCATTTTCATTATCTATATCCGTTTTCTTTATCATCTAATGTTTAGAAAATGACAGAAATGCTGCTACAGAAAAGCGGCCAGTCCTAATGGGGCATAACTAAGGCAGGTGCCCGAGCTGAGGTGCCAATAAGTCACTTTCCCTCCGTTTCACAGGCAAGCACCTTATTTATAGCCTTCCTGACTGTCAAACGAACCGGTAGTTGGTTGTGCATGAACAGGCATGGATGTAACATGTATTTCTAATAAAAATATAGAGCAAATCATATATCACAGTTATGAACATACAATAAGTATTTCAGTATTATTTGGTATAAATCAATATACACAAATACATTAAACGCATAGTGCATTTCTAAGTGTTTAAAATTATTGACCATGACGTCACAAGCTACATGCGCCAACGGTTATTCGCTATGTGATGATGAAAACTGAAATAAGGTTTATATATAATATACATCATGGGCTAGACATAGAATCTGCATTTACTGTGACCTATTTTCTTAAATTTTAACGTCATTGCCTGTCTAAGCAGCGTCCATATTTGCAATTTCGTGTAATTCTTCGAGTTTTTTTGTTGCCCAATTTTAAATAACTTTAAGTTTAAGCCCCGCCCACACAGGCGTGCCAATCTATCCGTTCAGCTCATCAACACGCAAGCGCGACCAATTGCCGAATAGGCAAAACAGCTGCTTATATTTTATCATGTCTTTTAATTTTGCCATTTATGTAGTATATGAAAGGTATTTTATACTGAATCGCGTATGGTATAAGATTACAGTGAACCCTCGTTTTTCGCGGGGGTTACGTTCCAAAAAGAACCCGTGATAGGCGAAATCCGTGAAGTAGTAACCTTTATTTTTTTTTACAATTATTATACAATGAAGTACTCTACAATACATTGAAACCAAAGATCAAAACCTTTTTACAGGCCCAAGCATTTGTTTAACAAATAAAAGTACTGTATAAACGTTTTTTACAAATAACTACTGTACTGTAAAATAATAATTTTAATCATCAATACGAACTGAAGGCTTCATGGGTTTTAGAGAAAATTTGCAGACTTAAATTTGGCAAGCTGTTTTACGTACATGTACATATTAAACCGTAACGTTATTGACACACAGGTAGAGAAGAAACGGAGAGACTGTTTGGCCAATCAGAATGCAGAACACAATGCACAATGCAAATCCGTGAAGCAGCGAGAACGTGAAAGGTGAACCGCGTTATAGCGAGGGTTCACTGTATACGGAAAAGTATGTTTATTTTGGGCTCAAAAGTGTCGATAAAACGTAATACAATTGACATTAAAGGCAACATTGAGAAATGGGGGATAGATGATAATAATAATAGCACAGTAGGAATCTGGAAGTCGATAAGGTGTAAGCCATTTAAATCTCAGTTACCGTATAATCATATTATTTCATATGTCAGTAAAGAAACTCGTGCCACGGGGCGCTCCTTCTGTAAGACAGCTGGCTTTGTTCAAGGAATACGACACTTGACACGATGGGTTTTCGCCTGACAGCGCCGTTGCTTCGCCAAATGACTTGAAATAATTGCGTGTTTGGCACTGCAGATGTGTTACATATCGCTGAGTGTATTTTTTTCATATCTATAATAGTGCCTTTAAGTTATGGAAATATATATGATAATTTCATTTACTGTCATTTTGGGGGAAGCTTACCTGTGCATATAAAGGATTGGTAACCACAATTTCATAGGTAAAAATGACTTAAAGTTCAAAATTGGAGGTGACAGTTACCCTGCCATGGTTTAGCCAATTCTAAGTGAGGTATGGAAATGCTAGCTTTTATAAGCTTCCTTTACTGCAAGGTGCCATGGTGGGAAACGGAATGACAAACGTCCACCATAAGACCAGCTGGCAGGGTGACTGTCGTCTCCCAGCTTTTCGAATCCCTCGCCCTTCTTTGCCCAACTGCTGCTCGCTCCAACCAAATCCCGAACTACCAATAATACATGATAGAATGTGTCAGATCAAATTGAACGTAATTAATTCCGTACTGAACATAATACTATATGTAATGGTATGTGAACTACAGAAAATGGATACTAGAGGAAGACTCAAACTAAATCTAGACATGTTAACTTCAAGCAACTAGGGATTAGCTTTCTGTATTAAGATAATCAACTGTAAGACACTATTCAATACTGATTTAAAATGGGGAGAGCCAGTAGACCTAAAAATTATCAGCAGCATCTTATCTACAGTTTCTTGTAGTTCTTTGATTGTTTTGCTGCCGAAGGGGGCCGTCGCGGCCGCGAACGAAATTCGTTAATCTTTTAGTATGTTATATATACACATACTACAATTTACACTACCAAGTTTCATATCATTCGGATGATAAACAATGAAGTTATTTTTAAAAAAAACTAGATTTTGAAAAATTAAAAACAGGCTAAATTCTCACTTATGCACTGACCGACCTTGTTTTAAAAAATCGAACTTGTTAAAAATTCCACATATACTCTATAGCAATACCTACATTTTTAACGATTCAGATTTTGAAATTTCCTCATAGTTTATTTTAAATGATTTTTTTTTCTCAAAGTTAAACATACAGCATGATATGTGGATTTCTGTCACCTAAAATGAAAATCGGAATCGTTAAATAAATCGCAAATTTATTCAGCTTTCAAATGATCCAATCCCCATTAGAATCGCCCAAGTAGTTATGAGGAAACTATCAAGAATGTCGACAAAGGTGGTAGTTTTGAGATATGGGGCTTTGAAGTTGAAGATACTTTTTCCTCCATTTTCTTTTTTTTTTTTTTCTTTTTTCTTTGGAAATCTGCTCTCTGCATCAATCTTGATGCATTCTATGGCATTCACATGTATTCTGAAGTGTATCCCCCGCCCCCTTTTGCAAGGGACGAATGGCAATGAGTGCCTATGATTGCAGAATTACCCTGCAGTGCTTCTTGAGTCATTTCATACGAATAAACAATGCTGCAGCTGTGATTGAGATGTTTTTCTCAATCATTATGTTTATTAATTACAGGAATAACATTTATCATTAGTAGTTGTCTATTACTGTGATGAGAGCGCATCGGGAGGGTGCCGCACCGAGGCACGGAACGAACGCACACCTTCCCTCCGGCTCTCTCGTGGTGACTGCCAGCCTTGTCTCTTTGTCCTGGATGTCAGCTGTGCTGTAGGCAGAATTGCCAGCTAGTAACCAGGGAATACCAAAATAAATCGAAAAAAATCGAAAAAATATAGAGTATATTTACACGGACGCGACAAAGTAAACATCGCCGCCGGGGGGGGGGGAGGTCAGAGATTTAGGCATAACTCTTTTATTTTTACGCATTTCGCTGAAATATTACGTCACGAGATTACCATAGCCTACAAGATTACAGGAGACTTTTTCGAATTTTCGAGTATTTTTTTAAATATTCGTCGAAAATTCAGCGCGACGGCCCCAGTTTCTTGTAGTTCTTTGATTGTTTTGCTGCCGAATTTCAAGTCTAAGCTTCGCACACACAGGCATGCCAACCTGTCCATTCAGCTCAACACGCATGCGCGACCCATCGCCGGCTGGGTAAAATGCCATCTGCTTCTTATATTTTATTTGGTAATTCTTCATTTAGTCATTTAAAGGTATTTAAAAGATATTTCATAATGAAACGCATGTGAAAATGGTGTAAGATTAGACAGAAAGGTATGATGTTTTGTTAGGCTCAAAAGAGTCAGTAAAACGTAATACAACTGCCTTCGAAGGCAGCACTAATGAATAATATAATCGTTTAAATTTCTTTACGTGATTTACTTTTATCCTTTAATTTCAAAAGAAATAATTACTTTTTAATAAGAAACAAGAATTTATATGAATAATATATTTATTGCATCTGTTTTTCAAGATGTATGAAAGCCAGATTGATGAATAAAACCTGGAGAAGAACAGAGTCACAGCCAGAGCAAAACATTCGAATTTATCTTCATTTTGACAGGCAGCAAGGGATCCTTCGAATAAGGCTCCACAAATAGTCAAACATTACTGTTTCTTATTGTCTTCCATATAGATGATGTTCATGACATGAGAATAATGATGCTAATGATAATGACAATGATAATAATGATAACAACAAAAAAGTATATATAGTAGCAATACTACTAATTACTATCATTATTATTAGTATTATTGTTATCTTTATAAGTATAATAATCGAAATAATAATTATAGGCATGGATAATTTTTTTCTTTTAGAAACCAATTTGCATCTTCAGACCAATCAGGTATCAAGAGTTTCATATCGATATCTACTAACGCAATATAACGGGAATAGTCGACGTGGTTAATGAATAAACTTGATGTGAATGTAATATTTTTATTATGATCATCACAGTCGTCGTACTAACATTGCTATTATTATACCTTATTATTATCATTATCATTTACCATTATAATGTTAAACATCATCACTATATGAGTAATATCTTTAATAATAATAACTTGGTAGGAATATCGAAGTCAATCTAGGAACTCATGCAGCTGCAGTAAAATAGTTGTTTTTAGGGTAATTAAGCTATAACCCATAAATTCTAGCATGTGATATGACATCAAGCGCAATCCCTTCAAATTTTAAATACCATACGGTCATATTACTTCTTGTACATGTAAAGAAACCGTACCACGGTGTGCTCCGTGTGAGACAGCTGGTGTTATTAAAGCGGTACGATACTTTGGCCCGATGCTCCGCCCACTGACGAAATAATTACAAGTATTTGGTTTTGCAGATAGAGCCTGATAGTGGTGGTGATTATAACTTCATCGTTTCTTCGAAATGTAACTTGTTTTCCTCACCGCATGATTATGTGCATTATGATTACACAATTTGAATTGGATATTCAAATTTCTGCTTAAATTTAAATCATTACGTATTTAGGAATACATAAAAAAAACATTTGAATAATCGGTTAGTGGCATCTGGCATTTCTGCGCTCTTTTGATATGCAGTTTGTAAAATCGCATCTGGAACATTGTATACAGAAAACGTGATTTTGTATTCAGTCGTATTGTGCATGTAATACTATTGTATTATTAATGCATACTATTGTAATCTGATGCAGTTGATAGCTATGTGCTTAATGCCAGTTGTTTCTTTCTCTATGCGTATTCAATTGCTCAAAGGAAGGTCACTTCTCAGTTGACTGCAAGGACAATTTAAAGATAGTTACTTGAGTTATATTAATCATTTGTGATTTTTTTTTTTTTTTTTTTTTTTTTTTTTTTATCAGATCGAACTGGCATCATATGTAAGAGATGTTACTTAGTGTGACAGGGATCAGGCAAGAATGATGCCCCGGGTAGACCTGAACTCCCTGCCTTCAACACCCATGAGAACCTGTACGGGTAAGACCACTTTAGGAGTCGGTATGAATTGACCTTACTTCTACAGACAGTGGCTTGACCGGCGTGACCGACCAGGCCATATGTATTACTGACTAGAATTTTTACCGCTCAGACCCTGTTACATGCCATATACCCGCGGGCTGTGGACTTAGAATCCCCATTTCCTTGTGGCATTGTGTAAGATACTAGCCACCCTTCACAATTAGTGATAGTGAGGGTGAAAGGGGTAATATGGGTAATGCAAGAGCGTTGGCACGGAGGGTGGAAGGGATACAGCATAGCTCCTAATTCCCTTGGAAATTTCTAGAGTACTACCAAAGCTGTACGTGTACTTTTTAGTGAGCAGGTGTGTGAAAACTTGGTGATTACAATGATGTAAAACAAAGTGTAGTGACTATTTGTGCCATTCAGAACTTTACAAAAGTACAAAACCAACAACACAAATCCTGAATGACAGTCACCACTAAGCCGTAATGCCCTTATAGCACGAAAAGCCATGTACTCAAATACATCAGTGCATTAGATCGATTTCACACATCCATTAGGGCAAGCGACCTTGACCCTTACAGCTCGACCAAGCTAAAATCCAGCCCTAATTGTTTCGAACGACCGACCAGCCCTACTTGACATCGCAAACAGCCTACTTGCTTCTCCCTCACTATGAATCCTGATGAAGTTGTTCGACTACTAGATGTTCCGCGAAAACAGCGCAACGATGCAATGGTGCGTCTTGAAAACATGTTTGCAAATTATTTAAAGGATAATGAGAAGAAGATGGCTGAGTATATCCTTAGCCTCGAATTCTCACAGAAGGAGCTGCAAGATGTAAAGACCAAGTTGTGCGCAGCGAAAAGGGAGATCGCTGCTCTCCACACCACCACCTCTGCCATTCAGGAGTCGAAGTGTCACTTCACGCAGTCTATCGAGGAAAATACTCGCAGGCTTGATTATCTCGATGATCAAGGGAGAAAGGCCAACCTTAGCTTCTGTGGAGTCAGCGAATAGCAAAATAAAAATCAAGAACAGACTATGAAAAAATCAAGCAAATCCTGAGTGAACGTCTGAACATCGCCCCTGAACTCGAATTCTCTCGTCGCATTGGGAAAGCGTCTTCTAGCAAGCCGAGTCGAGACATACTCGTGGGTTTTTGCAAGATCGCTGAACGTGATGCCGTTTTCACTAAACGTATTTCAATGAAAGGTACAAACATATATTAATGAAGACTTATGTCCTGGGACCGTAGCGGTGCGGAAGAGTCAGATGTCGGAGTACCACAACTGCCGTCGCCAAGGGAAAATCCCATACTTCAAGTACAGAGAACTGAGGACGCGGGACATGGACGTCAGCCTCGCCCCGGTCAACGCAGCACCAAACTCCCTCGGAGGAACACAGCAGAAATCCCGACGACCTTTCGCTGACCACCACCCCCGCGCTGGAGATAAGGATGGTTGCTTGACTGTTCTCCCTGCATCGCCGAAGCCAACCATGCGCCCCCATGCTCAGGTGACCCTGGCACCCCGGAAGGACCCCTCAGACGGAACCGATTTCCTCCCCGGCCTCTGCTCCTGGCCCGGAGACGGGAGCGATGACGAAGTCCTTTCGTAATGGTAAAGTGATATAAGTAAATGAACAATCTACGTAGCTCTATCAAATACTGAAATGACTCTTCTTTTTTCACACTTAAGTGGTAACGAAGTACGGGATTTATTAAATATTTCCGTACACGAAAGTGAATTCAGCCTTGTTGAGACTTTAAAACAAAAGATGTTCAATTTTTCCCAAAATTTTGAGTCATATCTGGCGGAGACTGACCCTGATACCTCCATAGTTAATAATTTAAACATTAGAAATCCAGTTTGTGATTACCATATTCCTGAAGATATTAAACAGAGCTAGTGACAATGTTGCTGTATTCAAAATTGCTTTCCACAATATCAATAGTTTACCCATGAAATTAACTACGTTCATGGAAGAATGTGATTTCTTTTATAATTTTGATATACTTGGTTTCTGCGAAACCAAGTTATTGTGTGATATTGTACAGCTTTTTCATCTAGCCAATTATAGTTTATACACCAACAATGTATCCCGAGATAAGGGCGGGGTGGCCTTGTATATTCACGACCAACATCAGTCTAGACAGCGCAGCGATCGCTCGATTTCATCTAACCATACAGAATCTCTCTTCGTCGAGATTTTCGGCTCGCAGCGGAACATTCTGATCGGCGTGGTGTACAGAAGACCGCACACTAGCTATGAGGATTTCTTCAATTACATATATGATCTACTTAATAATGTGCAGTTGGAGAATAAAACATGTTACATAATGGGTGACCTAAACATAGATTTATTACAAAAAGATCAAAATAAATACTGCTCCGATATAATTGATTTGTTCCACAGTTATTTTTTTCACTGCAGTATAACGAGGCCCACACGCGTGCATGGTGTTCTAGCCACCTTACTGAACCATATCTGGTCAAATAATTTAAGGAATAACACTAGAAATGGCATTGTTGTCTCACATATCAGTGACCATTTTCCAATATTCTCCGTCTTTCGTGATGGTTCTGCAAATATTTCAATTAAGGAAATATTAATGACTTTTCGCATTTACGATGATGCCAATATGAACGGATTCATTGAGGAATTAACTAAGGCCGATTGGAATGCGATTTACAACAGCCAAAACGTTACAGAATGTTTTGCTGTGGTACACAACCACTTAACTTTGCTTTATAACAAGCATTTTCCTGTCAAAACCAAAAGGATTAAGGCGAATCATTTGTCTAAAACATATATTACAAACGAATTAAAAGATTTGATAGAAGAAAGAAACAAACTGCAACGTTAATATTACAAGAAACCGATCACGTATAAGCAAGCATACAAATCCAAGCGCAATAGAGTATCACACTTGATTCGTAAAGCAAAGTCCGATCATATAAAATCAAAGCTACTTGATGCAGGCGGTGACAGCAGGAAAACCTGGTCTATAATTAATAATGTGTTGGGTAGACACCATGCTAGCAATTGTAATAATGCAGCTAACAATACCCCCTCTCCTGAAACTTTTAATACACACTTTGTAAATACTGGCATTCTGTAATCACAGCAGCAACCGCTAGAACCTTTTGATTCTTATCTCCCGGGCCGCATAAGTTCGACGCTTGACCTCCGACCGGTCTCTGAATCAGAACTGTTGGAAATAAACAGTCGCGAAACAGTGCTCCAGGATATGATGGTCTACCAATGACTTTGATTAAGAGATCAGCTGCCATTCTTTGTCCTGTTCTTGTATACATATTCAATCTATCCCTTTTGACTGGAATATTCCCTCAGCCAATGAAAATAGCTAAAGTCACCCCTCTCCTTAAAAGGGGCAATACTAATGAACCGTCCAACTTTCCTCCTGTATCCGTATTAATAAGTCTTAGCAAACTTTTAGAAGAGTATTTTACAATAGATTGTTTGATTTTTTAACTGCAAAAAAAATATTCTAAGTCCATCTCAGTATGGATTTAGACCTAAACGATCTACTGAGACAACTTTGTTATCTTTTACGAACTATGTTACAAAGGCTTTCGACAACGACGAATACACCCTTTGTGTTTTTCTCGATTTGTCGAAGGCTTTTGACACAGTGGATCACGCGATCTTACTAACCAAATTGCATCATTATGGTGTAAGAGGTATTGCCCTCAAGTGGATCACTGACTATTTAACAGACAGAAGCCAACATGTTAGAAAATGTGATCAGAGCTCTAATAACTTGCCAATTAAAGTTGGTGTGCCTCAGGGATCAATCCTCGGCCCCTTGTTCTTCCTTGTCTATATTAATGATTTGCCCAATCTGGATGCACCTGAACGGTACCTTTTATTTGCTGATGACTGTGCCCTTTTCAATAGTAGCAAAAATATAATCAGTCTGTTTTATACACTCAATAATGAAATGATTCGGGTTTCTAACTGGTTACTTGCTAATATACTAACTCTTAACACTAAAAGATCTTATGTAATTTTACTATGTATCCTCTGCCACCAATTAAGATAAACAATGAAGTCTTAACAGAATGTAAGAAGACTACATTTCTAGGTGTAATCGTGCAACAACAGTTGCTGTGGCACAGTCACATAAACTTCATCAGAGCAAAGATTGCTAAGCAGTGTGGAATAATGCACCTCATTCGTGATTCTCTTGATCAACGATCTTTGATGTTAATTTATTATGCGCTCATATATCCCTCCATTTCCTATTGCCTACCAGTTTGGGGAGGAGCCAGCAAAGAAGCCCTGAAGCCTCTCGTGACCATACAGAAACGAGCGGTAAGAATTATTGGTGGCTTACGAGCCAGAGATCATACAGATAATACTTTCAGATTATTAAAGATTCTAAAATTGGACGACATAATAACGTTCTCTGCTGCTTGTTTCGTATAAAAATCACTGAACAGCCATCTAGATTGCGTTAATTATTTTGACATAAATCACAGCAATCCGTATTTCACTCGCAATCATTCTACACTTTACCCTGGACGAGAATCCTCCTCCCAGTCCCAAAGCCATATCAGGTACCGAGGTGCTGTCACATATAACGGCATTCCAGTGCAAGTGAAAAACAAGCAGACATTGTTCAGCTTTAAATCAGCTATGAAGAAACATTTGTTCACGACGTATGGAGTGTGACTTCTCATTTGATATACTTAATATGTTCTACTGATTTGGTGTTTGTATTGATACTATTTTGTCTGTTTAATTTTTGATCCGATTTTACCATTTGATTTCATATTTC
>NW_020868288.1:0-2500 GCF_003789085.1 Penaeus vannamei
CCACATAAACTTTTAATTAAAATGGTGCCTAAGATGAAGCGTTTCCCGAATAAATTAAATTACAAGTAGGCGACGACGAGGTTATTAGTTCGATCTTTAACCGCATATTTGTGGGCAGGTGAGAAAGACGATTGCGGGAGATCGAGAAGTAAAGTTTGGTTGAATTTATGCCCTCAAGCAAGTTTATGAAATAATTCGCACTTTTACAAATTTTCGCAAGCTTGCTTGTATATGCAGGAGAACGAGCAGGTTTTGAAATGTCGTATCGGTTGTGTGGCGGGATAATTATCTCGCAAATGTGACATCGACATGTACAAATATGCGAGAAGGTGGTTGCCACATTTATATTTACGTATTAAATTCAAGTCGATTAAACTCGATTCAAATTTTCTTATATTGCATTATCGCCTGTTAAGATGTGCGTTTGTGTAAGGCTGAAAGCCATTATAAAGACATTGCCTGCAACAAGAGCTTTATTATCCTTTTCGCTGAATAGTATAGTTATTGTGAAGAATCATTGGCAATATAAGAACGGCTGCTATAACTTGTTAAAAGATGAGTGGAGGTCTCAAAGGTAGTAATCGCCCACGAAGATAAGTCATTTCTGTTATTCTTGTGAGGACTTCCTTTGTTATATTGCGCATTTGTGATAAAAGTTATCATGTATGTTTTTTGCGAGTGAATTTTTGCATGCATAAATGGAGTGAGAATTGGATTTTGCCAAATGCCTTATATTTGTATAATATCAACATCTCAAAAACTCAGTGTTGGTTAATATAGCATTCTTTTTCTTGTTTGGGTTAACACTCGGGACGAGATAGCAGCGCCGTCGCCATGGAAGTGGTTGCACTTTCATACTCGTTACCGGATACACCCCTCGCACTCATCGATGTCGCCGACCCCACCCGGGAGAGGCGACGTTCGTGGCAACTCGGTAATCATCGTCATGAGCGATGAGGAAGATGTTAGTTTTTAGTTGACGCGGGGGATGGACATATGACCCAAGTATGATTTAGCATGTCTAGTTGTTTGTGCTAGTGTATATTTGAAGATGATAATAAAGGTATATTGAGTACATGGCGATTTTTGTCATCCTTTTCATCGCATTGTATTATTATTATTGGGGTGCATTAGCAATTAAAGCTAAATTTACGTGTTTAAGACACGATGGAAAGCTAAATATAATTATCAGATCAATACCCATGATCATTTACCTCGCACAACCCCTCCCCCTCAAGATCAATATTCTTAACCCTTATCGCATCCGGAGAGCAACTAAGAGTATTTCTTTGCCCTCTTTTGATGACCTGTGGCCACGCAGTGTTTGGGTGAGGTATGGTTATTGATTATTTCACGCTCATTAGCCATGTCTTTGATCACACATCTATGGCAATCCAATGCTGGTGGGTGCATTAGCTCTTTAGTTAGTACTTGCGGAGGGTGGCGAGGGGAGCTAATTTGTCCATCGGTCTATTGTGCAGTTTATTTTGCTACAAGCTTAAACACGATGAATAGCTATGTGACCTAACTCACGCCGGAAATGACCCTCTTTCGACCTGAGAAGGAGGGGGGTAGGAGGTAACACCTGTTATTGGATCAATACCTTGACCTCTGTCAGCAGCTGTGTACATGTTTGTTTGTTTGTCTCTTCATCTTCTTCCTCTTACATGTTGAGACATGAGGTATAGCCATTATCATTGCTTTTGGTGAGGGTGTATGTGGGGAAGCTGGAAGGGGTGAATCACCTGTAACACCTGCAGATTGGTGCTTGTTTGTTTGTTTGTCTGCTTCTTCTCTTCTTCCTGCGGGAAAGGGGGAGGGTGTGGAACCTGTGACACCTGCTCTCAGGTTGATAGTTTGGCCCATGCCAGTAGGGTGTATATTTGTTTGTTCTTCAGCCTTTCATTCTCAATATTATTATTATTGTTTTTGGAGAGGAGAGGGCATTTTTCGGGTGTGCGTATTCTCCCTCATTAGTCACGGTTATTGATTTCAGTAATCGATTATGATGATTTACTTTCGGAAGTCATTAGGCCTGCTTCCTGTTATGGCACGTTAAGGGTAGCTATAGTGGTGAGCCAATATGTCCAGGGTGTGTTTGGGTGAAGGGGTGTGTGGTGGTGGAGATCCTGTGACAGCTGGTCTTAGATAGTTTGACCTATGTCAGGTACGTACGTTATGGGGTAAGAGGGCACCATGGGGGTGAATAATTTTGTCCGTGGTGTTTTTGGGTGAGGTGGTGGTGGGGGTGGTGGAACCTGTGACACCTGCTCTCAAGATGATAGTTTGACCTGTGTCAACAGGATCCGTGTTTGTTTGTTGTTCTTCTTCATCTTCTTCCTGTGACCTGCAGGAATGGAGGAGGAGGAGGTGGAACCAGTGACACTTGCTCTCAGGTTGATAGTTTGACCTATGTAAGCAGAGTACAAATTTCTTTTTTCTTCTGCCTTTCATTCTCAATATTATTATTATTGTTTTGGAGAGGAGAGGACAGAATTCG
>NW_020868288.1:15000-29158 GCF_003789085.1 Penaeus vannamei
TGTGAGCAAGAACCTTGCCTGGTATACTGAGCAGTGTAATGCCTCGGTGATTGCTACAGTCCCATCGGTCCCCTTTCCCCTTCCAGAGAGGGATGACCACACCCCTCAACAGGTCAGGGGGAATGGTACCGGACCGCCAGATGGCAACCAGGACAGCATGCAACCCATGCGCCATTGGTTCCCCACCAGCCTTTAACAGTTCAGCTGGGATGTCACAAATACCCGCTGCTTTGCCACTCCTCAGCTGGATATCGCCCTCCTAACTTTAGTCAGAGAGGGTGGATCCTCACTGATGGGTGGGTCCGGCAACGGAATCACGGCACTACCCGCATTCAAGTTAACTGTTGGTGGGTCAACCTGGTACAGCTGCTCAAAATACTCAGCCCAACGTTCCCACACCACAATAGGATCTGAGACGATCTGGCCACTTACTAAGCGAAGCGCTGTCACCTGAGAAGAGGGCTTGGAGTTCAGCTTTCTCAGGGCTTGGTATGCAGGACGAAGGTCATTTACTAAGAAATGGCCTTATACCTCCTCTGCAAGACTCCTAATAAACTGTTCCTTATCCCTTCTTAACAGTGCCGAGTTCTGCGCACCTGAGAACGGTGCAAATCACAATCCCCTGACAGACGAGTTGCACAAGAAGCATCTGTGGCATCCAGAGTCTCCTGCGAGATAAAATTCTGCCTTGCTCTCGGGCGTTCACCAATCGTTATTTGAGCTGCATCAAGCGTTTCGCATTTGAAGGTATCCCACAGAAGTACAGGGTCCGTCAGATTTTTGAGCGCTGTGAAATGACCAGAGACTGCTTCAGCAAATCCCCGGGCACACTCCCCCTCCTTCAGCCTGTCCAAGTGAAACACCCTATGGTGATCATTGGGCCGCTGGGGAGTTTTGAAGTGGACCCGAAGGGTAGCCACAACCAATCTATGGTCAGTGCCACAGAACTCGGTACTCCTATACACCCTGCAGTTCTGGAGGATCCTCCAACGAGTGCTAACGAGTATGTGGTCGATCTCCTTGGTTGCATTACCTGCATCGCTCTACCAAGTCCAGCGATGTGGGTCTGGGCGCTAGTACCAGGAGCCAGAAATCCTCAGTTTCTGGGACCTTGCAAAGTCCCGAAAAAGGAGGCTATTCTCGCTACCGGTACCAGTTCCTGAGCCATGGGGACTGACAGACATCTCATAGCCAGCTCAATCACAGCCAGATACCGCATTAAAGTCGCCCAGAACAATACGAATATCTCGCTGGGGACACCTGTCTGACACAGATGCTAGTTTGGCATAGAACCTCTTTCACGTCAAGTTTACAAACATCGGTAGGAGCGTACACAGCAATAAGGGACATGAAGCCAAATGCTAGCTTCAATCTCATTACCATTATACGCTCATCAACTGGAGTAACCTCTACTACCGAGGACTGGAGTCTGCCTACACTAATCGTGCCGCTGCCAGGTCTTCTCACCTCTGAGAGGGCAGCCACCTCCACTCTCAGCTTCCCCAGTTCCCTCGACAGCAGAGGCAACCGATCATCCTGACGCAAAGAGCGGACGTTCCAAGCCCCCACCCTGACTTCCCGCCTGAGGTTTAGCCTCGGGCAGTCACTCCGGGTGGATGCCACCTCTGCCACCCCCGTCGATACTGCTCCATATAAAGGGGGCGGCAGGCTACAGGACCCAACATCCACCTGTGGGGCTCCCGAAGGCTTTCCCCCGCAAGCTTCACTCCAGGCTGGCGACTGCCAGAACGCAGGCGGGACGAGTAGGTCCCATTTCTATCCTGTGTCCCGGCAGTCGCCTTCCCAACAGAGCCTGCAGCCCGCCTCACTTGCTGGGTGGGAGGAGCATTCCCCCTCCTCCCAGCATTTCCATTTATTATGTACACTGCCGATGAGGTTTATCTGGGGGGAGGAGGACTGGCAAGGCCCACCTCCCCAGAGCCTCCCATTAACCCCAGGGGGCCTAGGGGCAGGAGTTGGTACAGGGCCAGGGGGTGTCCACACGCCGGTGGGCCATGACCCTGTACCTCTAGGGCCTCCTGCTGCTCCGAGATCCCCCACAGTTTAGCCTGGGACCGCAAGGTACCCAGTTTCCATGGGAGGCCACGGGAAGGCACTGCAGAAGGCTATGCACTGGCAGGGGAGGCTTATGCATAGCTGCTCCCTTTTTCGCACTAGGCTAGCCAGCGGTGGCAGCTGTAAGCGAGAAGGCATGCAAAGCACTTAATACTAACTAGGCTACCACACCATCGCTTCACATCACCCTGTGCGTGAAGCACCCACCCACGCAATATATATATATATATATATATATATATATATATATATATATATATATATATGCATCTATCTATCTATCTATATATGTATGTGTGTGTGTATGTATGTATATGTACACAGAGTAATATAATATAATATAATATATGATATGCATACTCACATACACAGTGAGTAGAAAGGTAAGTCGGTTTATAGATGTATACATGCATATATTTAATTTATACACATTCATATATGCACACATACATATACATACATACATAATATATATATATATATATATATATATATATATATATATATATATCTGTCTCTGTCTCTGTCTCTGTCTCTCTCTCTCTCTCTCTCTCTCTCTCTCTCTCTCTTCTCTCTCTCTCTCTCTCTCTCTCTCTCTCTCTCTCTCTCTCTCTCTCTATATATATATATATATATATATATATATATATATATATATATATATATACCATTGCGTTCCTTCAATGCAGCATATACGCCCGGCGTCGTCAAGTATGTGTAATAAGGCAGGATACTAAGAAAAATGTCTTTGACTAGAACAAAAGTCGGCCGTAGATGAGGTGATGAACAAAGCCAGACGTCTTCGTTGGGTCATCTTTATGCCTGTGGGTGGAGTGCCACCGGAAGTCGTTAGCCTTAAACAATATGAAGATCTTCAAGAACAGTATCTATAACAAATAATATATAACTAATTTATGATTTATTATTACTACTGCCAACCATTGCTTTATCTCAGTAGACTACCAACTAACGCATGCAAATCGTGAACAAAAGATAACATATAAACCCTAGAATATTAGATGAAAAGCAACCAAGAGGAAAGTTAGATCAATGATAACAAAAATTTGAAAGCTCCTAAGTCGTTTCATGTACTTGAGAAGTGTACTTATTCTAGTCCTGAAATCCTTCTTAATCTACACTCGTTTACACTCAAAACATCCACAATAGACTTCATGGGAATTTTCATAGCAGAAACATCAGCTTCATTATCATTATTTACCACAAATATGTTCACACAGAAAGTACCAACAATTTGCTCAAATCCACGCCAAACATCTATTTTTTCCCATCAAAGGGTAATCAACGTTCATGGTCATAGACAACAGTTATATTCATAACAATTCGTCATTCACTTTTCGCCATCTTCAGCATTGATCCCAATTTACCATCACCTACTGCCAAAACCTACTTATAATCGGCTTTCATAAACCTTATTCTATCCTAAACATCTACTCCCTACCATACTCTGGCCGTGATCTACCGTAAACATCTAATCATCAACCAAGATAAACGCAATTGGTCCCCCTGGTCACAGACACCACACACAAATTTTCATTGCGATTTTTATCTCCTGCCCTTTGGAAGAATGCGGCATTTTCGCCAGCTTATCTGGAATGCATACATATCCAGGTCTATAAATAGTTCTCACCATTTCAAAGTTGCTGTTCTCCGGATCATGTCGAAGACTGCTTTGGAATCTAAAGTAGAAAAGTATTGGAATTCTTTGTTCTTTGACTATTTCAATAATCTTTTGAATGAGGAAAATTCATTTTTATAAATCCAAAATGGTTTTCTTCAATTGCTATTCCATTTCTGGCTTTCGATTAGTGACGTGATCATTCGAAAAAAAAAAAAATGTAGTTGATAGCATTGATATGACTTTGCAGCGCGCTGGAACTTGTTCGTCGTATTTTTCTGGAGAACCATTACCAATCTATTGATTATTTTATTTCTAGACTTGGTTATAGAAAAAAATCTCTTCTCTGTGTCGTCTGTGCTTTTAGTACTTCTGCTCTTATCAAATCTATACTTAGTGATTTACTGTATTTCATTCTTATACTGCGCTCTTGGCTTTATCTTGACTCATATTTATAGGAAAGTATGATTTTTTTGGTGGTTCTATTTCAGGTAATGTTCCTGCCACACGACATTCTGTATTTAGTGTAAGACTTTCTATCAAGGGAAAGCCTGACATGATCCACCCAAACAACGGATGGCGTCATAGGGCCGAAAGAAGGATGGAGGGACCCGTTCTCTTCCCCAAATAGACGAGACGTATTATCCCAAAGCCAATTACAGTTGCGGACAATTCCAACTGGCACACCCCTATGGTGCGTGGACTGATTTTTTTTTCTGGCAACACATGCGTAGTAACCAGTATTTTGTGAATAGAATGTTCTTGGTTGTAAGAAAGTCTGTGATTGGAGCCTGGTATTTCGCAGATATATTCACTGACAACTAATATCAGCCATTAGCATTAGGTTAAAAAGATACAACAGAAAGAAGGTACAATAGTAACATTTACCACAATCACGATAGCCAAACATCGATGATAACATTTAATCAATTTTATTTTCAAACTAAAAATGCCAATGTAATGTATGTGAAAGTTTTCGTTAAATTTACAAATGTAAAGCACGATTTTAAGGTGAAATACATATCACATGTTATATTATCTGTAAAGGTAAATCACAAGGTCACCTAATTCGTTGTCGTTCCATATGGAATTTATGAATGGCAAATTTCCCGATTGCTTGATGGGATGTTTATGCGCACTCGAGTCACATGGAGTGATCTCCCACATATCAAGATTTGCAGGGAACATAAGGTCAGAAATTTCTGACAGATCTTCAGAGATATTGTTAAGGAGGACTTGTTTATTAAACATATCCAATGTCGATATTCATGTTTCACAAACTGTAACACTCATATATCCATTACTCACTCTCTCTTCTAGTGCGAAATATACATATATAGAGAGAAGGAACGTCCTGAACAACCAAGCAGATTACTAAACAGGCAACAATGGCTTAGAAGACTGGTTTAGTATTTATTAATAAGAAGGGGAGATCACAGTGGCTACTCCTGGAAACTCTGAATTTAGGAGAAGCAACATGTTTTTTTTTTGACACGGAATATGTAATAAATATGCCTAACAAATTCTAACATGTATATATGTCGTTCGAAGTGACTATTTAGACCGTTATAATATTTTTCAATTATAGAAATACAAAAAAATGAGTAGTGGAAACTTTGCTGTGCCGACCTGAGGTCTGGAAGGCAGAGGAAGCCTTGAAATGAACTTTGAAATCAACAATGAAATTGCACTATTATAACATTATATGGATATATGGATGTATGTTTATACAGATATGAATATAAATAGGTAAAGATACATCCATATATACACATTTATTTAAATACCTACAGATATACACATACAGTATAAACACACACACACACACACACACACACCACACACACACACCACACACACACACACACACACACACACACATATATATATATATGAATATACATACATACATACATACATACATACATATATATATATATTATATATATATATATTATAATATATATAATATATATATATATATATATATATATAGATAGAGAGAGAGAGAGAGAGAGAGAGAGAGATAAATATAGATATATTATACATATATATATATATACATATATATATATATATATATATATACATACATACATACATATATATATATATATATATATATATATATACATATATATATACATACAATATATACATGTATATGTATGTATATATAATATATATATATATATATATATATATATATATATATATATATATATATATACATACATATATATATATATATATATATATATATATATATATATATATATATATATATATATATACATACAATATATACATGTATATGTATATGTATATATATATATATATATATATATATATATATATATATATATATATATATATATATATATATATATATACATGCATAGCCGGTTAAAAATTGTCACCTCCAGTTGGAAATGTCCGCAAATGTAGATGACCTTTACGAAATCAGGTTTGGTTATCTGTGTTCTTGACTCCATATGAAACTTGAAATGAAAAGATCCACTCATAACACAGGTAAAAGTATAGATAAGTAAAACATACGAAATCCTCGTCCTGAAGGGACGGAATTACACTTAAAGTTCAAATAAAATACAACAAATCGTAACTGACATGTAACTCAGGTTAAACACAACCTTGTCTTGACCGTTTAGGTTTCTTCGGGTGACGTGGCGGATCGTAAATATAAAACGGTAAGAACATTCGAAATTATTATGAGACCACCAACAATTTATGATAAACTAACTTTTATGACAAAAAAGAGTCTTAACACAAACTAAATTATATATTCTAAAATCAATGAAGGGGTCGGTTATGAAAATGAATTATCTTTAGAAGTCCTAAGTAAAAGAGGCTAATATATCGAAAATGAATAACACAGGTTCCCATCCACTTTTAAGAAAAAAAGTTAGATGAATTTGATTCGCCCCTCAAGAATCCAACCTGTGGAATTACGAGGGGAAAAAACTCGAGAAACAATTATTATAATAGTTTTATTAACATACTTCACAAAGCATCAGGGTTTGACCGCATTACAGCGTGGATTTGTAATGTGTGTGGGCGGGAATAGATGGAAATGAAAGAAATGAGTAACAGATTACCGAGGGGACAGGGAAAAAGTAGAAAACGAGGGGGGGGGGGGGTTAGCATGGAAGAAAAAGAATTGAACGTAAAATTAAAAAGGGAAAAGAACACAATTCTTCTTCGCAATTCTTTTCTGCATCTATGCTACATTTCTCTTACCTTCTTCCCTGATCCCTCAACTGCGTCAATCGTCGAAGGAGGATTTTTTTTTCTTTTTTGTATCATTATTGTTATTGGTGTTGCTGTTGTCAATATCATCATCTTAATAAAACCACAACAACAATAATGATATTAATAATGATGGTTATAATAAAAATGATTTTCACAACTTTGATAATAATTATAATATTAATTTTCATGATGGTCATTATCGCGATAATTCTTGTTAATTTTATTATTACTATTACCATTATCATTATTATGAATATTATCATTGTTATTACTTTACTGTTATAATCATTATTATTATCATCTTTATTATTATTTTGTTGTAGTTGTTACCATTATCATTACTGCTATCATGACTATCATTGCCATCATCATTTATTATCATAGTTATTATTATAATTATTATCTTTATCATCAGCATCATTATCATTATGATATCATTTTCAATTATCACTGATAATTGATATGATAATATGAAAATGATAATATCATTTTCATTATCACTGTCGTTATCATAATTACTACTGCTACTGCTTTTATCATAATATCCTTATTATAATTATAATCGTCCTTATTGTTATTATTATAATGATAATTACTATCATTATCATCTTTAACATATCATTATCATTATCATATTATTATTATCGTAAAGTTATCCTCATTATTCATTATCATTCTTATTGTTGCTATTAACATCATCATCATCATCTTTATAATTGTTACCATCTTTATTGTTATTATCATTGTTATCATTCATGACTGTTCTTAGTATCATCATCATTATTGTTATCATAAATACAACTACAACAACAGCAATAATAATACTTATTATTATAATTTTTTAGTAACATTATAATTATCATTATCATCATGTAAGCGCGTTTAATGATTCATTGGCCGATGGCCTTACTTTTCGAAGAATGTGTGAAAAAATGTGAAAAATAATGTCCGATCTGTTTGCTGCAATCATCCTATCAGTCTGAACTGGTATAACTACGATGTTCTCTACGGGCTTATCTGGCTGAACTTTGCACCACTGCTTCCTCACCTGAATACCATTTGCTCTTAGCACTGGCATGTGTAGATATGATGTGATTTTGTTGTTTATTGCGATATTCGGTGGGTGGCAAATCAGTTTACCATGAATGGATGTGGGAAACATGTTCTCGTTGCTGACACATTTGGCATTTGGTGTTAACGTCCTTCAATGTGCAGTGTTGTTAGAATTAGGTACTCAAGACATGATCTTGCGCTGCCACTATCCGACTCTCGGTTTCCTGTTTGAGTCAAGCACGTCATAGCCATTAAGAGCATTTCTCTCGATGCACATAGTTTTTGTTGAGGTCTTTGAAGACCTGTCTGTTCCTCGTTGATCAAAGCCTTTATTTGCTCCATAACTTGTTTCGGATTGGTGATATTTGCTGTACTGTATTTCTTTTGAACTTCTTTGCTGATCTACAACAAAGAGTTCTCAGCTTTTGCTTTCTCAATCTTTTATATGTGCATGTCGATATTTTGTCTGATGTAATTGTAGAGGCCAACGTTGCTGCTATTGTAAGCAGGGTGTAGTTTGATGGGTCCACGTTCTTTATTGTTCCGTGGTAAGTATAAGCATTCGGTACCCGCTTTTGGGTGGTGGTATCCATAGTCAGCAGCTTCGTGGTCTTACGATCCAGTTGCTCTTACTCTTGCCTTGTCCAGTTGAGGTTGTATTGAAGCACTGCTGTTTATGGCATGGACCTTGTTCTAAGAGCTGAGCTCAGTCCCCAGGATGAGTCTGACCTGGCGGTAGTATTCCTTCCTGATCTCCTTCATCTTTGCATGTTGAATACCATCGATTTCATCCCTTCCAAAATACTATATACGTCCTCCTACTCCATGTTCTTGATGCTGTCCTCATTAAGGCGAACATATTCCTTTTGGACGAGATTTTTGTTGGTAACTATTAACCAAACTAAATTCCATCTTAATGTCGTCGCTGAACGTCTTAACAAGTTAAAGTTCTTGGGGCGGTATTCACGAAATGTCTTTGGCAGATTTAAGGACTATCCTAGAAATAATCTTTAACTCCAAAATCGTTTTAAAGGCTATCCTTAGCGATTTCGTCTCTGACTGGCACTTTTGTCACATTTGAAAGTTCATACTTAAATAGTACAAATATTTATATATTAAAAGACCCTATAAAATAAGTGCAATAAGACGATAAAATTACCATATTGTTATCATTATCATTGTCATCATAATTATTTTCATTAATAATATTATTGTTATTATTATTGTTTCTATTTTCATTGTTATTTTTAATATTGTCATTATTATCATCATGTTTTTGTTAATATTAAAATTATTATTTTTTATTATTTTTGTTATTATTATTATTTTTGTTATTATTATTATCATTATTATCATTTATATAATTATCATAATTATGATTATCATTATCGTTATCATAATGATAACGATAATAATAATAATGCTAAAGATAATGATCATGATAATAATAATTATAATAATAACAATGATAATGATAATGATTATGAAAATAATAGTAATAATAGTAATTAAAATAATAATCACTATTATTATAGATTTTTAAATTATTTTTATCATTATTCTAATTTATTAATTATCTATTGTTATCATTATCGTTATTATTATTGTTATTATTATTATCATTATTATAATTATTATCATTATTATTATTATTATTGTCATTATCGTTATCATTGGCATTGCTATTATTACCTTTATTATTACTATCATTATTATTGTTACTGTCATCATTATTGCTATGGTATTGATAATTATGATCACTATTACTATTATTATTGTAGTGTGCGGCTGCATACGTCCCGACTCTAAGGATGATGTTATCTCCATGACCCTCGGCTAACGCGTCACGAGCCGCCAGAGACGAAGTCCCCGCCGTGTGCCACGTGCGGTTACATCCCGCAGACATATATATATTTTTCACCTGCGACTAAGTCCCGCAGGCTTTATTATTCATTTATTTATTTTATTTTTACAAGTTCAACCACCAGTCAAGAAGGACACTGATTGTATGTTTGTAGTGATGAAATGAACTTGGTTATTTTTATAACCATGAACGTAATTTTTACCAAGACACTACTCGTATGGCGTTGAAGTCGCCAAGCCAAAATGGATATTTATTTATTTTTAGATCTGAATATTGTAAATATGTTATGGCCGAAATGCAGTTTTTAATACAACTGTTTTTTATTGGATTTTCTCTGTATCCTTTCCTTTATTTATTTTTTTCTAATGTTCTTTCATCTTGTCGACGTCTCCAAACTGTCGCGATAACCACCGAAGGTGATGGTCGTTACCCAGCTTCTTTGTTGTTTTTCCCCTTCCCTCTCTCGTCTAGGTTGTTTGGATTGTCGAACTATCGGCTTGGTCTTCAGGCACTTCATTTGCCTATTTCCTTCTTTCGCGCCATTCCTGGGGCTTGGCCTGGGAGTTTCTTTCGGGGTATATATACTAGTGGTTGAGGAAAGGAAAATCACTTCGGTCCTGATACTCTGTCCTGCAGTTTGGTCCTTCGCGGTGGAAATTTTACCTGTGTTGTGCTCTCGCTTGGATTTACTTCACCCTCGGATGTACTTCACACTCGGATTTACCTCGCATTACGTATCTCCTCAAGCTAAGTGGTTGATGGTTGTGTGTAGGAGACGACTGGTCTCTTTTGGACTTTAGCGTGACATGCTGCACTATTATCTTGCAGGGTGCACTCTTTCGTGAAGTCCCATAACATATTTGTGTATTTCCAAGTGTTAGAGAGCATTAGGACCAAGTGATTTAGAGGAACACTGCTTGAGGATTCGTACCTCCAGTGTATTCATTTTTTATAACTATGTTATTGCTTAGTTTCTTTTCGTTCTTGCCTGAGGATCCGTACCTCCTAGGATAAAGATCATTTTCAGTAACTTTACGTACTTTATCGTTGATTGTTTTGTTTCGCTTAATGCGTGTTTGTTGATTTCTGCTTGATCTTGTGGGTGATCAAGCAGCCCTTTGTGATTGTACCTCCAGTGTGACTCTCCCTTTTTACGACTAAGTTATTACTTAGTTTTATTTCGTTCGTACTTGAGGATTCATATCTTCTGTACATTTATTTTACAACCAAGTTAGTTAATGTTTTCTTTCTTTTGTCCCTGCTTGAGGATTCGTACCACCGGGGATAAATATCTTTATCAAGATCTTTTTACGTATTTTGTTTGATATAGGTTTCTGCTGATTTCTGCCTGACTTTGTGGGTGATCAGGCAGACTGGTGTTCAATCTGATCATCACAGGATCATTGATTTTTGTTGTTATTGTTTTCGTTTGTTGTTTTGTTGGCTGATTCCTGTCTGACCTTGTGGGTGTTCAGGCAGTCTTCGTGAATAGTCCCTTCCTTGACTTTGCCAATTCAGCCTTCTTATTGAGTTATTGCTTAATTCTTTTGTTCACTCTTTACACAAGTACTCTTACTAGGTATCCGTCAGCATTAGCTTAAGTTTAACAGTTAACATCCATTTGGGTTGGATGTTAACAATTTAACGTAATTTACGGACTTGGATGTTTTAATGCTGACCCCCTAGTAATAGTACTTCTGGAGTTGGGACGCCAACTTAGGGAAGACATTTTTTTTATATCTCGTGGTAAGTTTATCTGGTGTTGGTTTCTCGCGCATCACCGCCGCTGTGATAAATTGGCGATGCACACACCTTGCTTCTACTTTTCCATGACTAAAATGCGTGTAATTCCCTAGTGAGTGTATCTTGCTCTCTAAATAAACATCGTACTAACGCAGAGCTGTTACTCAACTCCAGTCGGAATAAATTATAATCTTACAACCACTGAAGTTCTGGTTCTGATCAAGGTTAGATGCCTAAATCTTTTTCGGACTCGGGTCTCCTGAACAGCACATTGCTGGTTGCTCTGACATCACGCAACCCTTGTAAGGCTGTAAAAAGGCTAGATAAATCAGAGAATATTAAGCTGATATCAAAAGAACTGATTCCTTTTGCTATACCTGTGTTCCCGCTCCCAGCAGGCGGATGCTCAAACTGAAAGGAAGAAGAATTCTATGATCTTGCTTTTTCTTTCAAACACGTCCACGCAGACGCACAGCCTACGCTATCTCCCTTTTCACATCTACACACTTACTTATCCAACATTCAGTACACACATCCTGTAGTTTCCTTCCACCCTTCTCTGATACAACGCCCACAACCACTTACACAACACACACGGTTCCCGAACCTACTAATCGGGTGGTGGCAGCGTGCTGTAGGCCTGGAACCTTACATCTGTTCACTGCAGACGAATCTTTCCTTGAGCTAAGAACTCCATATTCTCGTGATCATCATTGTTGTTTTTCTTATCATTATTATTGCTGTTATTACTGTTGCTATTATTATCATCATTGTCACTGCATACTATTTTGATGATTATTGTCATTATCATCACGATTACCATTATTGCTATTGACATTATCGTTATTATTGGTGTTATTCTTATTCCTACTCTTATAATTCTCCGTCTTCTGTTCTTTTTTATTATCACTATTCCCATTGCCAAGACAAATTAGCATTTGATTGTTGTTATTATCGTTATTGATATATCTTTATTGCTGTTATAATATTAATTATAATAATAATAATAATAATTATTATTATATCATCATTATTATCATCATTAATAATAATAATAATAATAATAATAATTATTATTGTTATTGTATTATTATCATTCTCATCATTATCATTATCATCATCATTATCATTATCATTATCAGTATTGTTCTCATTATTATTATTGCTATTATTAATATTATCAGTATTATTTCAGTTATCATCATTCTTATTCATATTCTTATTCTTCGTATCATTATGATTATCATTGTTATTGTCATTATCATTCTATTATTATTATTATTGCTATTATAATCATCAGTATCATCATATTACTATTATTATTATTATTAGTCATTATTATTGTTAAAGTTGTCAATATTATCACTATCAATGTTATGATTATCATTATTATTACAATAATTATTTTCATTATTATCATCATTGGTATCATTATATTTTCATTATTATTATCATTATCATTATTATTATTATTTTTATTATTATCTTCATCATTATCCTTACATTACTATTATTATAAACATTTTCATTGTCATTACTATTATTTTCATCGTCATTACTATCATTTTTATTATCATTAATATTATTATCATCAATATCATTATTGGAATTTTGATTAACTATTATAATTGTTGTTATGATCATTATCCTTATTGTTAATATTTTTTTATTGTAGTTACTATTAACTTCATCATTAACATCATTATTACTATCGTTATCATTATTATCATCATTATGATATCATAACTAATGTTATCAATATCATAATGACCATTTTCACTATTGATACTGTAATTGTTATCATTGTGTTTATCATGGTCATTAAGATATTATTATGATAATCATTATCATTATTGTTTCTCTTATTATTATCATCATCATTGTTCGTACAGTTATAATAACAAAAGTAATAATCATTACTATTATCTTTTCTATTATCATTATCAATATCATTATGACTGTTGTACCTTTTATAGTTATATAGTTATTTGTTTTATTCTTATTCTTGTTTTATGATTTATTATCATCATAGAATTCGACACCATTTTTATCATTGTCATTAATTTTGTTTTTGATATCATTATTGTAGTTATCATTATTATTGCCATTATCATCATTATTGTATGATTATTATCATTATTATTACACCGTGGGTGGGTGCTTCACGCACAGGGACTATATACTCGTTAGCACTCGTTGGAGGAGCCTCCAGAAGTGCAGGGTGTATAGGAGTGCCGAGTTCTGTGGTACTAACCATAGATTGGTTGTGGCTATCCTCCAGGTTCACTTCAAAACTCCCAAGTGTGCCCAAGGGTTAGCTGAAGCAATCTCTGGTCGTTTCACGACGCTCGGCAATCTGATGGACCCTGTACTTCTGTGGGTCACCATTCTCAGGTGTACAGAACCCGGTCACTGATGAGAAGGGACAAGGAACAGTATTAAGAGTCTTGCAGAGGAGGTAGAAGGCCATTTTTTAGTAAATGACCTTCGTCCTGCATTCCAAGCCTTCAGCGTGT
>NW_020868289.1:0-10000 GCF_003789085.1 Penaeus vannamei
CATAGACTATCGCTTTGTTTATACTCCCTCATCCGCCCCCCCAGAACCATATTGGTGCACGATCCTCCCGGGTATCATCTCTCTGCCGTGTCCCCACTCCCCCTCATTTTTTCCTCCTCCTCCGTTGTTGTTCCATTTGTGATTATTAAATCTATTGAGAGGGTCGAGATTAGAACCCTCGCGTAGGTTACGCATAAGTGTATATTCAGGTACACTATACGATATGTACAAGATGCATATCATACCCATTACTTACTTGTCTATTCTTCGACGTGATTAATGATATATAGATACACACACACACACACACACACACACACACACAACACACACACACACACACACACACACACACACACACACACCACACACACACACACACAACACACACACACACACACACACACACACACACACACACACACACACATATATATATATATATATATATATATTATATATATATAATATATATATATATTAATATTATATTATGTATGTTTTTTTTTTTTGACCAATCATATGATATGTAAGTAATGCAAGCTTAATGACAGAGCCCTTCAAGCATTCAACCTGAATTCTTTACATAAAAAGAAGCTAAGCCAGATTGGATAGATGCTTTGACATGATAAAGAAAAGTTATAGTAAGAAATGACGAAGTAACCGAAATTCCACTTTAGTTATTTATTCGTCTGATGAGGAACTCATAACGATTTAAAAACGTCACGAACTCGTGACTTATCGGACAGCAATCCGCTGGCCTCAAGTTGATCGACTTTGAACCTTCGAGCTCTCCGCTTTCCGTTCCCTTCAACTGACAAGTCTGTCCCCTGCGCGACGGATGGCAGAAACCCAAATATATACATCTGTCGATCACGACCTTCAGTTCCCCGCGCTCGCGCAGCATTGGTTCGCCGACGGGGCCCTCGCAGTAGTTGCATCGCAATATGTGCAAGTGTAAAGTCTCCATAAATACTGCGATGGCGTGTTCTACGCATGCGTTTATATTCCTCTACCCGATAAAAGTCGAGAGAAGAGAAAGGAGAAGGGGGGGAAGATGGCAGAAAGAGAGATTGATGGACAGATAAACAGAGACATAGAAAGAGCGAATGAGAGAGAGATGGATTTGATCTATCAAAAAAAAAAAAAAAAAAAAAAAAATGCGTGTCATAACGATCAAATCTAGATGAGCTACTATTAGTTACAAAATGCTATGGTCAGGTACTCAGTATATGTATCTGATGGATTGTAATAGCGTTTACTATAATGGGGTACAACTGGTGGTGAATATAATTCAAGCAGAGTTTCTTCGTTTATTTTCTTGCTAAAAGCTGAGGGAGCTTGTGGTGTTGACCGAGCTGGTGCTGAGGACCGAGTGACTTCGGCTCTGACTTTTTGAGGTCAAATCAGTTCGTTTTTGTACGATCTACAATGAAATGGCACTGAACATAAATGAAATGAAAAAGGGAAATATGTCCAAATGTTTGTTCTCGTAATGTTCCTGTGGTCATACAATTCACATGTGTTGGACAAGTGTACTGGATTTGAGGTTTACAACACATACCACGTGATACGAAGACATGTCGTTAAATATTAGCAAATGATTGATAAATCGAATATCAGAAGTTACAATGTTTACAAAGGTAGTGATATAGATAGAGTAATTTCTAATGAACATTTTGAGCATATACAATATATGAAGTAACACTGGGATAAACAGCAATCGTTATAAGTGTCAATAAGTATCAGGATTGCTTGTGCTGGAGGAAGGGGCTCAGGTCACGTTGGCACCGGCCATAAACCGTAGGGTCCAGTAACTGTAGAGGTTCATGAAGGGGGGAGTGATATGGAGTCAGTAGATCGCTTGGCCACTTAACCAGGATCGTCCTCGATTCGGCTGCAGTGGGTGAAGCTGAAGACGAAGTCCCGATGACAGGTGACCCACGACAGAGCGGGTCTCAGGATGCATGTGATGACCATCTCTAGGTTGGAGGTGTCTGAGGAAGACCAAGGGAGTCGCACTCTGGGGAAGACTGGGTCATCGAGGTAGCAGGTGTGGAGTCAGGAGACTGTGGGAGTGAGACGGTGAGGGAACGTCGATCGTATTCATCTTCATAGTGAGTGCTAGCTAGCTTGAGAGTGTCAAAGTGATACCAGGTTTGGCTGCAAGTAGTGAGGTTTTGACATAGAGCCTTGTTGTGTCGGACCTTCAGAACTCGTAATGGTCCTTCGAAGTCAGGAGCAAGTTTAGGCATAAGGGAAAACTTAGCTGACACACGATGGAAGACGAGGACACCTTCGGCGATCTCCTTCCGTCGCGCGAGCTGTGTTGCTGGGCGATGATGCGGTCCCTTTCCACACGCAGGTGCTCACGGGCGATACGATAGGCTTCTTGCTTCCTGGCGATCACGATCTTGGCGTAGTCGTCTCCGTAGACAGGAGAAGGGCGTTGTTGAAGGAGACGCTGGTCGTCACCGTACACGACGTAGTTGGGGATGTCACCGAGGGAGGAGTGGAAGGTGCTGTTGATGACAGCCTGAGTGATGGGAATCCACAGGTCCCACTCATTATCTTGAGTGTTGATGGTGGTTCTGAGTACGTTTAGGATCGTCCTGTTGAGTCTTTCATCAAGGCCATTTGCCTGGGTCTGTATGGGAGTATGACAAAATCAATGTAAGAAGCTTACATAGGCCTTTGAGTACCTGATTTGTGAACTCGGTACCGTTGTCACACATGAGTTGTTCAGGAGCTCCTGGGCGACAGATGACGTGAGAGAGGAAGGCGCGAGCGACGGTCTGCGCGCTCTTATCAGGGATAGGGGCGAGCTCGGTGTAGCGGCTGAAACTGTCAATCATGACGAGCAGGTAGCGATTTCGGTTCTCTGTGGATGTAAACCCGGAAAGAATGTCCATACTCACTCTGACAAAGGGTCGTTCTGGTATGTCGTAAGTGAGTGCGGCGCTGGGGCGACAGTGTGTCCCTTGTAGAGGGGGCAGATCTGGCAGCTTTGACATGTTCGACAGCTCGTTTGGCAATTCTGGGGAAATAATAGCGAGAGCGAGCCAAATGCAGAGCTTTGAAAATACCTTGATGTCCCGAAGTGTGAGACTCGTGGAGAAGCTTGAGTACTGTAGGAACAAGGACTTCGGGATGACCAGTTGGTGGTACGTACGACGTTGTTTGGATCCACGCAATTTCTTAGGAGCTGATTTCCGGAAAAGTAGGCCGTCACGGAGGTAGAATTCTTCGATGGGGCGGTATCGATTCGTTGGTCTAGGCTTGGTGGTATCCTCTAGGTGGGCAATGATATCTGCATACAGTGGGTCGGCACGTTGCTTCGCCTGGAGTTCCAAGGGGCTGAGAACAGAAAGGTGATTGACTGAGACATTACGTGATAGCGCGTCTACTACCTTGTTAGCTGAGCCGGGCATGTAGTCAATCTTGGGGTTGAACTCCAGCAGCGTGTCCAACCATCTGGCTTGGCGTCCTTTGACGTGTTTCGAATCTGTGAGGATATACTTAAGTGGACGGTGATCAGTTAGAACGTGGACGTGTAGCCCAGGATGATTTCCCTGAAGTTTGAGAGCCCACACGACGGCAAGGGCCTCGAGGTCGGTGACAGAGTAGTTACTCTCGGCTTGGTTCAGTTTTCGACTGGCGAAGGCGATGGGTTTGTAGCGACCATCGTGACGTTGCATAAGGGCGGCACCTAGCCCAATTGATGAGGCATCTGTGGCGAGATAAAAAGTCTCATTAAAGTCGGGAATGATAGAATAGGAGCTTCCGTGAGTCGTTGCTTGAGAATTTCAAATGCTTGTTGCTGTTCACCAGTCCAGGTGAACGAGCGTCTTTCTTGAGGAGGCGAGTCAGAGGCTCGGCAATGATTCCAAACTTTTTGATGAAGGGGCGGTAAAATCCTGAAAGTCCAAGAAAAGCCTTTACCTGAGTGACTGTAGAAGGCACCGGGAAATTCTGTACATGCACCTTTTTGTCATTGGGGCATAGTCCGGCTGAGTCGACGGTGTGGCCAAGGTACTCAGTCTGTTTGCGGAAGAATTGACATTTCTTGACATTGATTGTCAGGTTCGCGTCGGCGAGGCGCTGGAAGACTAATTTCAATTTGCGTTCGTGGTCTGCAATGTTCTTTGAAGCGATAAGTAAATCGTCCAAGTACAAAAGGCTGTGTCACCAATCAAGCCTTGCATAATGTGAGACATTAATCTTGAGAATGTGATGGGTGAGTTCCTAAAACCAAAGGCATTCTCGTGAAGGAAAATGTCCATGTGGAGTAAAAAGGTGGTGAGGTCCTTTGAAGACGGGTCCATTTCAACTTGCAAAAATCCATGTGCTAAGTCTATAGACGAAAAGATAGCATGTCCCTCACCTACTTCTTGGAGAAGAGTGCGAATCGTCGGTATGGGGTAGCGGTCAGGAACGGTGGCTGCGTTCAGGCGGCGGTAGTCGATGATGGGTCGCAGAGATCCATCCTTTTTGGGTACAGAAGCATAGGGGCTGACCACGGTGACTGAGAAGGTTCGATGATACCTTGAGCGAGCAATGCGTCGGTGGCTTCTTTGAAGGCGGCACGACGGCTGTGAGGGATACGGTAAGAAGGTATGTAAATAGGCTTCGTACCTGGAATGAGGTCGATGCGATGTCGAGAACATCAGTGCGTTGGTTTGGTTGGTAAGGAGGGAAACTCCTTCAGTAGTCGTCGAAGAACATCTTCCCAAAGTCCATAGGCGGGAATTCACACAAAGTCTCTTCAGGTCCGGGTGCGTCAGGGGCGCTCGTAGTAGCTGACGTGTTGCAGACAGGTGCGATAGGGGGCTCTACTTCAACAACAGGGAGGCCAGTGACCTCACAGTCGCACACTCTTGTTCACGACGCAGGCGAACGGGAGTGCAGGTTGCGTTGATCAGGCGCAATGCACTCGTTCCGTTAGTTACCTCGTAGATCAGAGGGAGAGCAAAGAGTCCCTTCACACGGATGCGTCAGGATTAATAAGCACCGTCCCATCCGTAGATGTGACACGCACGGGAACCATTGAGTCTGTGAAAGGGGGAAGCGTGAGATTTGTGGTGACAATGCATGCAGATGCATCAGTCTGGGGAGCCCAGAAGGGGAATCTGTTACTGTGGAAGTTTTGACGTTCGGAGTTGTCGAAGTAGTATGGCAGCGATCCTGAAGATCCTGCGCAGGGTTACTGATGGCAAAGGGCGAGAGTCGGGTTCGGCCATCCTTCGAGAGCCGTCCGGCGTTGGGTTGACTGTAGGGGGTTCTATCGTTGAAGTGACAGCTGCAATGTACTTGCAGGGTTAGAGGAGGAGTGCCAAACAGAACTCGGCGTAGTGAGACGATAGACGTTACCTTGGTGAGTGACGGTATCTCTGTCAGGTTGTTGACGAATTTCAGCCTTGCGCATGAAATTATAGCCTAACAATAAATCACCTGGGAGATGGGCATCATCTACGACAACGAATGGAAATGCGTAGTTCTTACCGGAGAGGACAATGTTGAGTTTAACTTCTCCATGACCTTAAGTGAAGTTCCCTTGCTGCTCGAATGCACCAGTTTGAGGAACAAACCGGGGTAAGAACATTGAAATTCACGAGTGTTGAAAGGGGGACGAGACTGATGGCACTGCCACTGTCAACGGAGAAGTATGCAGGTCGTCTTCGAAGACTGCGGGGAGGAGAGGTGCGTTGGCCGCGATGAGGTCGTCTACTGTTCTGATAGTTACAGTGAGCAAGGTTCCTTTAGTAGGGGAGTGGCTTCTAAAAAATTAGAGTTAGACCTTGTTGGATTATTTTGCGATCGCATCGCGTCCTTGGTTTTCTTAACAAGATGAGGGAATCCTTTACAAGCATGCCATGAATGTCCATCAAAGTTATGATACGGACAGAAGGGAGTGTTGTTACATTCCTTAGCATGATGACCTGAACAAACACAACGCCAGCAGGCACCATTATGAGGTACCCAAGTGAAGTCCCTTGTAGTCCTGCAGGGCTGGTAAGTCATCTGCTGGGTAGCCAGTTGTCGTGCGTACGCAGGTAGGGATTGACGCTGACGAGGGGGCTGCAGCTGACGAGGAGGCTGCAGCTGACGCGGCTGTACTCCTGTGGCCATGACCGGGGGCCGGATTCTCAAAAGAGCCTTAAGTTAAGGCACGCTAGAGGCCTTAACCGTCCTGCGGCGACCTAAGTCAAGGCCCGTCAAAGGCGCCGGATCTCGGACTTAGCTTCGTATGCTCAAACGTTTTTTAAGGCGCCTTATCACTGCCTTAAGTCCTGCAGCGCCGCAAATCACTTCAGGCGTTCTTCGGTGGCCAATCACAGCTGCCATTTCAGGTGGTTCCTAGGGTATCTTGACCAATCACAAGCCGTAAATGCCAATCAGCTAATTTCGTAAACACAACGCTGTGTCCAGCCCGTGGCATGATATAACTTCTTAACAAAATTGGTATTACTGAAAATGCAACCCCACACCTAATTTAATGATTCTGATCTTACCCCGTGGTAGTACACATCATTCTAAGAATTTGCCTCTATACCATTTTCTGCGCAAATTGATGATAACGGTGTTACAGAGGGTATAATATTTACGATTTCCAGGAGCTGCAATAAGCTTACGCCTCCTACGCCGCGACAAATGGCAAAAAGTAGTTAAGAGTGACGGAAAATCAGATTGAATTGTAGCAGATGACGTGGGCAAGGGAAATCATATGAGCCAATTAGATTCGAGCATGAACGTGATGTGAACATAGACGCTCAGTAGAATCAATCAGATATGGAATACGTCATCACGTGGCAAAAGAAATGTGTCAATATACTATGCTTGTTACTATTCTACCGATATAACTCGAAATTACCCCCCAAATTAACTGATATGTATCATGCCCTCCCCACCTAATGGGGCCGATATCGTAGTTATACTTCGTTTGCGAAGGAAATGAGCGCTAGATTCGCGAAAGCTATTACAAAATTATTCTATTCACCCCAAAAACGGTGTGTGGTTCCATCTATCGTGAAAAGCAAATCACAGTTATGTTGGAATACTACACTTGTTGCCTTATCTAGTAGTCACAAATTGGTTTATGTACACCTAATGACACTATAATTGAGTAAATTACAAATTGTAATGTTGTATTAATTGTTCTCGGGCTGCAAAATGTCATTTATGCTTCGCCGTAACTCGCTAAGGTTGCTTTCCCCCTGCCTTAACCGCGGGCGCCTTAACTCGCGCCAATATGGTGGGTTCCTTGCTCTGTGCATGGGCCGTAAGATCGCTGGCCGTAAGTTAAGGCGCCTTAAGGAGATATGGCGCCTTAACGCGTTTGAGAATCCGGCCCCGGGGCTGTGGGTGCACTAGCAGGCGTGAAATTAGGGGCTTCTGTGTAGGCCTTTAAGAAGGCATTGGACACGTCCCTTGCCATTTTAGGAAGTTGCATTTTATCGAGTACTGTCTCCTGTTGGCCGTGAGGTAAAACAGAAAGGAACGTGCAGAGGGTGAAATAGGTTTGAAAGATGTTGTAGTTAGCATCTATTGCGTCTACAGTAGGCGTGAAGTAAGAAAAATTAGGGGAACCACGGAGAGCACACGTCATTCGGAAAAAGATGACCTTATGTTAGCACCTAGGAGATGAAGGTCAATAGGTGAGAAGGAGGCAGGTCTCAGGTTAAACATGTGTGCAGTTTGTAGGAATGGGGGAACGTTCTTCGGAGCAAATGTCAGTCGGAAGTCAGTTTTAAAATTGCCCAAAGTACGGTTCTTACTCATTTCGAAAGCGGTCAAAACTTGTCGAACAGGCACGGAAGTCTGATCAAGTCGCTACAATGCATGCTGCATGCAACGGTCATTAAATTCTGAAGAACTCCTATCAGAGAGGGCAGGGTAAGTGGCAGCTACATATTCCTCAGTTTCGCGGAGCATAGCATCTACTGTAATTCTGTCAGATCCATCAAAGTGAACAATAGTTGAGAGCGGTTGGAGGTGAGGAGTAGAATCAGCAGGAGTAGGAGGAGCAGGGGTAGCAACGTCGGAAGGCATGGTTGGAGGAATGAGGGGTGAGACAGGAGTGAGCACAGGTGTAGCGTGAGGGGAGAGTGGAGTGGCGGAGTCACGCCATGAGGGAGTAGTAGTCGAGGAGAGCAATTGTCGGTCAATGTCTAGTGAATCTGAATTAGTTTTACTACTACGTAGGACTTGGTCGCTAAGTATTATGTCTCAAGGCATACATTTAGAGAAGAATGAATAGTCAACTAAGAGTGTTCATCAAGGTAAATCCAAGTGAGGTTGAGTATGCGTGGCGCGAATGGTGAGCGAGAGAGACTGGCTGAGGGGAGATCACGTTTCCTATGCGGGGAAACTGCAGAGAATAACGAGAGGGAAAGAACTTTACTTCACTGATAATTCCTTACCAACAAGGCAAACTGTACCAGACAGGGAAGTGTACTTGGAGTAGGCAGGGAAGTGTAGACTTGGGAGTAGCCGGCAATCTCTTCAAAATTTATTCGGATTTGTGGTTGAATGTGCGATGATCCCATTAAGCAAGCCACCAGTGTAATGGGGTACAACTGGTCTTGAATATAATTCAAGCAGAGTTTCTTCGTTTATTTTCTTGCTAAAAGCTGAGGGAGCTTGTGGTGTTGACCGAGCTGGTGCTGAGGACCGAGTGACTTCGGCTCTGACTTTTTGAGGTCAAATCAGTTCGTTTTTGTACGATCTACAATGAAATGGCACTGAACATAAATGAAATGAAAAAGGGAAATATGTCCAAATGTTTGTTCTCGTAATGTTCCTGTGGTCATACAATTCACATGTGTTGGACAAGTGTACTGGATTTGAGGTTTACAACACATTCCACGTGGTACGAAGACATGTCGTTAAATATTAGCAAATGATTGATGAATCGAATATCTGAAGTTACAATGTTTACAAAGGTAGTGATATAGATAGAGTAATTTCTAATGAACATTTTGAGCATATACAATATATAAAGAAACATTGAGATAAACAGTAATCGTTAGGAGTGTCAATAAGTATCAGGATTGCTTGCGCTGGAGGCAGGGGCTCAGGTCACGTTGGCACCGGCCATAAACCGTAGGGTCCAGTAACTGTAGAGGTTCATGAAGGGGGGAGTGGTATGGAGTCAGTAGAATTACCTTATTTGGTAAATGATTATGTAAAGTACGACTAGGGATTCTTTAAACTGTCTATCACACAAGTGATACGGTACACATAAGGTTACTGCGTCATCAGTGCAACTTTAATGAGGCCACTTGCCGGTGTTGCCCAAAAATGAGTGTAAACAACTTGAGCAAACTGTAGTGAGAGAAAGAACATGCCAATTAGGGTTGGGCAGGTGGTAGTACCGGTAATAGTCGACAATATCACTGGTAAAAGCGGAAGTGGCATCATTTGTTTTAAGTACAGTTGTCCATATTTCCACCTGGTACACCACGAGTCTAAAGATGACAATTTTTATTTGGGAATACTTGTGGAGAGTTTGGTCTCTTTCGATACTGTGGTCAGTTGAAATAATCTTACAAATATCTATCTATCGATCTATATGTATGTGTGTATGTGTGTGTGTGTATGTGTGTACGTATAGATAATCTGGTGATAAGAGTGCAATTTCATTGCTGATTTTATTGTTGATTTCGAATGTAAAATGTCTTGAAACATGAATTTCTACCTCCATGAGAGTGTGCTGCTTAACGTCTGCCTAAACAACCCATTAAGCAAATGGGTAATTAGGCATTCATAACGTCCACAAGGAAGCCATGCAAGGAAAATTAATCAGGCGAGAAACCTTGCGATTTACATTTACACACAATATAATGATACAGTATGTGATTCGTATTTTACCTTCTCAGAATAATGTGTATAGATTTAACGGAAACTCTTATATATCTCTTTACAAACGCATTTTTGTCAAAAAACTGATAAAACATTGTCATCGATGTTTGGCTATCGTGATTGTGCTAGGTTGCCAGTT
>NW_020868289.1:15000-16407 GCF_003789085.1 Penaeus vannamei
TTTCGTTTGGGTGCCTCCTACGAACCACGACTTCACGACGTTCATGAATCGCGAAGCACGGTTTGGTTGGGGTCAATTTGATTGTGATGGGCCACTTGGCTCCGCCCCTCGCAATCAGATACTTATAGAAAGTATTGATGTCTATTATATCAGCATGAAGTTTGAGATACAAATTTATTTAAAGTGCATCGTCAGTTAACCTAATTTATCATAGTATTTCCGAAACTTGGTGAAATGAATGTTGTAAAATGAAAAGCAGTGAATGTGTGCAGCTGGGCATTAATGTAATGATGGTGGGGTATATGGGATGCAGGTGTTCCGAAACTTATACTATTAGTGTCAGTTTATTAATTGATTGTCATTAGACCTGGGCAGATTGAGCACTTCCCAACAAACCCTTTCCCGGTTCACGCTTGCTCGCTCACCCCGCGAAAGGCCGAGTCAAGCTTCACTTTTCCCAAGGCTAAGGGGATATTCCCTTAGCCTTGACTATACGCCTTTATTTGTGGTTTCAGCGGCTGGTGTCCAACACCTTGTCTGTGTTCCCCCTCCAAACTATTCAAGAAACCTATTGCTTTCGATATCCGTCTTTATCATATTCATTTCGTTATTTTTGTTAATGAAATAATTGTAAACATTTGGAAATATAATGGCGTGTGAACTAATGGCGTTCATTTCGAATTAATACATCAAAATTTTACCAGTATCTAAATTGCGGATTCAGAATAATAAGACGGAGAAGTGAGAGAGTAGCTGCTTAGGATAATGCAGAGCCATATATCGATATACATCCTTCATATAAGTATGAAGGATATTTCCGTCTGACGAATATGAATAGTCAGTTCCAACAATCTTTAAGTTTTTATTATATAGAAAATATGATAAGGAATTGAAATATAACGATGTGATAAGATTTCTTGATAATCATTTTCGAAAAAAATATACGATCATTTATTTCTTAAAGCAGGTTTCCAATATATCCATCAAATTAACAACTAAACAGGAATAAAAGCGATCCCTCTCTCTCTCTCTCTCCATGTATATTTCAGTCATTTTTGCACTTCGCCTGATTTCCGTACTTTCCCACCTCCTCATATTCGAACGAGCCTGACTACGTTCTGGTTGTTTGAAGGTGGGCCTCCTTTCAGGGCAAGAAGGGCATGATCTCACCGACTCAGGACTTGGCGAGGCGTCACCGCTTTTGTTGCTGGCTGTACCTATCTCCTTATCTATATATGTCTGTCTATCTTTCTATCTTTTACTATACATCCAAACCTTCTTTTAGCAGGGGCATTCGCTCCTCGTTTGGATAGCTTAATCTCAAAAGATGCCTATTTGCAATACACGCCAACTATGTATTTATACTACTACTAATACTGTTACCACCACCACCACCACTACTTCTAC
>NW_020868289.1:21507-24007 GCF_003789085.1 Penaeus vannamei
TAGCGATTTCGGTTTCTGTGGATGTAAACCCGGAAAGAATGTCCATACTCACTCTGACGAAGGGTCGTTCTGGTATGTCGTAAGTGAGTGCGGGCGTTGGGGCGACAGTGTGTCCCTTGTAGAGGGGGCAGATCTGGCAGCTTTTGACATGTTCGAACAAGGACTTCGGGGATGACCAGTTGGTGGTACGTACGACGTTGTTTGGATCCACGCAATTTCTTAGGAGCTGATTTCCGGAAGAGTAGGCCGTCACGGAGGTAGAATTCTTCGATGGGGCGGTATCGATTCGTTGGTCTAGGCTTGGTGGTATCCTCTAGGTGGGCAATGATATCTGCATACAGTGGGTCGGCACGTTGCTTCGCCTGGAGTTCCAAGGGGCTGAGAACAGAAAGGTGATTGACTGAGACATTACGTGATAGCGCGTCCGCTACCTTGTTAGCTGAGCCGGGCATGTAGTCAATCTTGGGGTTGAACTCCAGCAGCGTGTCCAACCATCTGGCTTGGCGTCCTTTGACGTGTTTCGAATCTGTGAGGATATACTTAAGTGGACGGTGATCAGTTAGAACGTGGACGTTGTAGCCTAGGATGATTTCCCTGAAGTGTTTGAGAGCCCACACGACGGCAAGGGCCTCGAGGTCGGTGACAGAGTAGTTACTCTCGGCTGTTTCAGTTTTCGACTGGCGAAGGCGATGGGTTTGTAGCGTCCATCGTGACGTTGCATAAGGGCGGCACCTAGCCCAATTGATGAGGCATCTGTGGCGAGATAGAAAGTCTCATTAAAGTCGGGGAATGATAGAATAGGAGCTTCCGTGAGTCGTTGCTTGAGAATTTCAAATGCTTGTTGCTGTTCACCAGTCCAGGTGAACGGAGCGTCTTTCTTGAGGAGGCGAGTCAGAGGCTCGGCAATGATTCCAAACTTTTCGATGAAGGGGCGGTAAAATCCTGAAAGTCCAAGAAAAGCCTTTACCTGAGTGACTGTAGAAGGCACCGGGAAATTCTGTACATCCCGCACCTTTTTGTCGTTGGGGCGTAGTCCGGATGAGTCGACGGTGTGGCCAAGGTACTCAGTCTGTTTACGGAAGAATTGACATTTCTTGACATTGATTGTCAGGTTCGCGTCGGCGAGGCGCTGGAAGACTAATTTCAACTTGCGTTCGTGGTCTGCAATGTTCTTTGAAGCGATAAGTAAATCGTCCAAGTACAAAAAGGCTGTGTCACCAATCAAGCCTTGCATAATGAGAGACATCAATCTTGAGAATGTGATGGGTGAGTTCCTAAGACCAAAGGGCATTCTCGTGAAAGCAAAATGTCCATGTGGAGTGGAAAAGGCGGTGAGGTCCTTTGAAGACGGGTCCATTTCAACTTGCAAAAATCCATGTGCTAAGTCTATAGACGAAAAGATAGCATGTCCCTCACCTACTTCTTGGAGAAGAGTGCGAATCGTCGGTATGGGGTAGCGGTCAGGAACGGTGGCTGCGTTCAGGCGGCGGTAGTCGATGACGGGTCGCAGAGATCCATCCTTTTTGGGTACGAGAAGCATAGGGGCTGACCACGGTGACTGAGAAGGTTCAATGATACCTTGAGCGAGCAATGCGTCGGTGGCTTCTTTGAAGGCGGCACGACGGCTGTGAGGGATACGGTAAGAAGGTATGTAAATAGGCTTCGTACCTGGAATGAGGTCGATGCGATGTCGAAGAACATCAGTGCGTCCCAAGGGGCGGTCCTTGGTTGGTAGTAAGGAGGGAAACTCCTTCAGTAGTCGTCGAAGAACATCTCCTTCCGCAAAGTCCATAGGCGGGAATTCACACAGAGTCTCTTCAGGTCCGGGTGCGTCAGGGGCGCTCGTAGTAGCTGACGTGTTGCAGACAGGTGCGATAGGGGGCTCTACTTCAACGACAGGGAGGCCAGTGACCTCACAGTCGCATACTCTTGTTCCGCGACGCAGGCGAACGGGAGTGCAGGTTGCGTTGATCAGGCGCAATGCACTCGTTCCGTTAGTTACCTCGTATATCGCAGGGAGAGCACAGAGTCCCTTCACACGGATGCCGTCAGGAGTAATAAGCGCCGTCCCATCCGTAGATGTGACACGCACGGGAAACCATCGAGTCTGTGAAAGGGGGAAGCGTGAGATTTGTGGTGACAATGCACGCAGACGCGTCGGTCTGGGGTGCCCAGGAGAAGGGGGAATCCGTTACCGTGGAAGTTTTGACGTTCGGAGTCGTCGTAGTCGTATGGCAGCGATCCTGAAGATCCTGCGCAGGGGTACTTATGGCAAAGGGCGAGCGTCGGGTTCGGTCGTCCTTCGAGAGTCGTCCGGCGTCGGGTCGACTGTAGGGGGTTCTATCGTTGAAGTGACAGCTGCAATTGTACTTGCAGGGTTAGAGGAGGAGTGCCAAACAGAACTCGGCGTAGTGAGACGATAGACGTTACCTTGGTGAGTGACGGTATCTCTGTCAGGTTGTTGACGAATTTCAGCCTTGTGCATGAAATTATAGCCTAA
>NW_020868289.1:36507-41507 GCF_003789085.1 Penaeus vannamei
ATCATTATTCTTATATATCTTTTGTTTTTAATATTATTGTTAATATTATCATCGCTGTTATTATTAGTGTTATCGTTACTATGTTGCTATTATCATTGTCATTATTATCATCATTATTATTATTGCAATTGTTATTAGTATCATTATCATATTGTAATTTATTGTTAGCATTTTTATCAATATTTTTACTATCATCATTATTGTCATTATCATTATAGTTATTACTATGACCATCATCATCATCATCATCATTATTTATTTTATCATTATTATTATTATTATTATTATTATCATTATTATCATTATAATTATCATTTTATTATTATATCATTATTGTTATTGTTATTAGTATTATCATTATCATTACTATGATTGTTGTTACTATCATCATTATTCTCATTATCATTACTATTATTGTTTATCATTATCATTATTGTTATTGTTATTATCATTGTTATCATTATCACTATTGTCACTACTACTTCTACTATACTATTACCAATATTCTTATTAATTTATTCCATTTATCTATTATATTTTTTTTTTCTTGTTTTCGTGTGAGGAGTACATACGTGTGCGTGGACAAATACAATTGTATGCGTACATGAGCGTATTATCTTGTATGTATCTAAAGTGTGTAGGATAGTGTGAGTCTGTGTACGTGACCGTGAGTGAGTGTAGAGGTGAGTGGGTGGGGAATAAATGCGTGACTGTGTATGTTTGTCCGTGTGTGTGTCTATTTGTGACTGTGTGTTTGTCTTCGTGCATAGGTGTAGAGGTGGGGGGAGAGGATAAATGCGCGTGTGTGTCTGTTTGTTCGTGTGTGGGTTTCATGCATGGGTGTGGGGGGGGAGAATAAAGTGTATGTCCGTCTCTGTGTGTGTCTTCGTGCAACGGTGTAGAAGTGATAAATGCGCGTGTGTGTCTGTCAGTGTGTGTGTGTGTCTTCGTGCATGGGTGTAGAGGTGGGGGGAGAATAAATGCGCGTGTGTGTCTGTTTGTCCGTGTGTGCATGTGTCTTCGTGCATGTGCAAATGCGCCCATGCAATTTCCCAGCGCTTGTTTAACAGGTCAGATAAACCGACATTCATCAATGGCAATGGTTCGAATAAGCGTTGCAGCACATACTTACAGCTGATTTAACGGCTCTGTTTAACATAAAGTCAACAGATGTAGCCGGCGCACGTGATGCCCGCTGTTCATTGATCCTCGTGCAGGTAGTCGGCATCCCCAAAGCGCTCTCCTCTGGGACTCGGAGATGGGGAGGAAATATCTCCATACGCGTAGACTGACCGTTTCATCTCATCAAACTCCGGGGCGGGATTGGAAACACGCACCGTCTGTCCGTTTCTTCTTTTCTTCCTTTTGCTATCTTTTTTTATTATTCTTTCTTCTTTTCCTTCTTTCTCTCTCTCTCTCTCTCTCTCTCTCTCTCTCTCTCTCTCTCTCTCTCTCTCTCTCTCTCTCTCTCTCTCTCTCTCTCTCTCTCTCTCTCTCTCTCTCTCTCTCTCTCTCTCTCTCTCTCTCTCTCTCTCTCTCTCTCTCTCTCTCTCTCTCTCTCTTCATTATCTCTCTCTCCCTCTTTTTTCCTCCTTATTGTCTTCTCTCCCTTTCGTGCTGTCTCTTTCCTCCCTCCTCCTATATTCCCTCGACGAGACTTTTTGCCCTTTTTCTTTTTACTGTCTGCGTCCTCTCTTTACCCTTGTTCTACCCTCTTCTTCTTTCAGGACACTATCATCTCCCCTATTTTCACTCCGGATCATTCTCTCTCTCTCTCTCTCTCTCTCTCTCTCTCTCTCTCTCTCTCTCTCTCTCTCTCTCTCTCTCTCTCTCCTCTCTTCTCTCTCTCTCTCTCTCTCTCTCCCTATCTTCCTAATCTTCTTCTCCCTCTTCTGTTCTTCTATCCCCATTCCTTCTTTCCTATTTATGCTATTTCTCTTTCTTTCCTCCCGCTTCCTTTCGTTCTTCCTTTTCCTTTTCAACTTCTTTAGTCCCCCTTTCTTATTTTCCTCCTCTTTCTCCGCTTCCCCCCTTCTACTTCTCAGTTACTTCCTCTCCCTCCATCTCCCCGTCTTTCTCCTCTTCCTCTCCTGCTCCTCCTCCTCTTTCTTCTCACACTTTCTTCAACTCTCCCACCTTTTCCTCCTTCTGCCTTCTTTTCATCCACGTCTAATTCCTCCCTCCTTCTCTCCTATTCCTCCAATTCCACTTCATCCAGGTATCCCTTCCTCTTCTTCTTCCTCCTCTTCTTTTCAATTCGTCCCCTTTACTCCTTTCCTTCCGATTCTTCCATCTCTTCCTCCTCCACTTCTTCTCTCTTCTCTTCCTTCTCCTCCTCCTCCTCCACTTCTTATCTCTCCTCTTCCTCTTCCTCCGCCTCTTCTCCTTCCAGCTCCTAAGCCCTTCCTTTCCTTTCACCCCTTCCTCCTCTTCCTCCACTTCCATTCTTTCCTCTTCTTCCTCCTCCGCCTCCTTTCAGTTCAGCTCCTACCCTTCTCTTCTATTCCCCATCCTGCTCCTCCACTTCCTCTCTCTCCTCGTCCTTCTCCTCCTCCTCCTCTTCTGCCCCCTTTCCTTCCAGTTCCTAACCCCTTCCTCCTCCTTCTCCTCTTCCTCCCTCTCCTCCTCCTCCTTCTCTCCGTTGAGCTCCTACCGCTCCTGCTCCTCCGTTTCCCCTCTCTCCTCCTTCTCTTCCGTCTGTTTCCCTTCCACCTCCTCCTCTTCCTCCTCCATTTCCATTCTCTCCTCCTCCTTCTTCTTCTTCTCCTACTCCTCTTCCGCCTCCTTTCCGTTCAGCTCTTAACCCTCTCTCCTAGTCCTGTTCCCCTGCTTCCCCTCTCTCCTAGTCTTTTTCCACCTCCTCCTCTTCTGCCTCCTTCCTTTCCACCTCTTTCTCCTCTTCTTCGTCCTCCACATCCCCTCTCTCTTCCTCTCCTGCCTCCTTTCCTTTCAGCTCCTACCCCCCCCCCGCTTACCCCCCTCCTCCTCCCCTACTTCCTCTCCCTTCTCCTCCTCCTCCTCTCCCTACTTCTCTCTCTTCTCCTTCTCCTTCTCCCCTACTCCCTCTCTCTTTCCTCCTCCTACTCCTCCTCTCCTACCTCCTCTCTCTCTTCTCCTCCCCTACTTCCTTTCTCTTCTCCTCCTCCTCCCCTACTTCATCTCTCTCTTCTCCTCCTCTTCCTCCTCCTCCTTCTCCTCATCCTCCCCTACTTCTTCTCTCTCCTCCTCCTCCTCCTCCCCTACTTCCTCTCTCTCTCCTCCTCTCTCCTCTCTCCTCTCTCTTCTCCTCCTCCCCTACCTCCTCCTCCTCTACTTCCTCTCTTTCTCCTCCTCCCCTACTCTCTCTCCTCCTCCTCCTCCTCCCCTACTTTCCTCTCTTTCCTCCTCCTCCCCTACTTCCTCTCTCTCCTCCTCCTCCTCCCCTACTTTTTCTCTCTCCTCCTCCTCCTCCTCCCCTACTTCCTCTCTCTCCTCCCTCCTCCCCTACTTCCTCTCTCCTCTCCTCCTCCTCATCCTCCTCCTCCCCTACTTCCTCTCTCACTCCTCCTCCTCCTCCCCCCCTTCCCCTGCCCCTGCTAACTGATGGTCCCCGAGAGAGATTACGCGAGATCAGGATACTGGTCAAGATTAACCTAAGCGAGCGCGCGCGTTCCTCGGCCCGACTCCATGATACACGAATATTCCATTTTGCTGGAGGCAGATGACGTGAGGCTCATATGCATATATATATATATATTTTTTACTCCCTTTTAATTTCGTTCGTAATTCTTTTCTTTTCTCTCTCTTTTTTTTCAAATATTTGTTTAACGTTCTTTTCTTCTGAGGGGGTGGGGGTTTGTTCAACATACCATAAGTATATATATATATATATATATATATATATATATATATATATATATATATAATATATATATATATATATATATATATATATATATATATATATATATATATATATATATATATATTATATATATATATATATATATATGTATATATATATATATATATATATATATATATATATATATATATATATATATATGTGTGTGTGTGTGTGTGTGTGTGTGTGTGTGTGTGTGTGTGTGTGTGTGTGTGTGTGTGTGTGTGTGTGCGTGCGTGCGCGCGTGGTGTGTATACATATACATACATACATACAAACATACATACAAAACTATATATATATATATATATATATATATAATATATATATATATATATATATATATATATATATATGGACACACACACACACACAACACACACACACACTCACATGCACACACACACACACACACATACATATATATATATATATATATATATTATATATATATATATATATATATATATATATATATATATATATATATATGCTAAAAGGAATGTTGTTATATAAACCGGTCATACGGTATTCTTTGTTTGTTGGGTGTAACTGTTCTCATTCTTTCTCGAAATCGGTAACAGGAATATAAATTGGTCTTGAGATTAATAGATTTGTTAAGGAGATAGCAAATATTATACATTCATATGCGGTTTTGGGTCTTAATTACTTCATAGAGGGTTGGAAACAGGCTTGCGCGTGTGTTGCAGAAAGTGTGCGTGTGTGTGTGTGGATGTGTGTGTGTTTGTTGTGTGTGTGTATGTGTGTTTGCTTGTGTATGTGTGTGTGTTTGTTTGCGTATGTGTGTGTGTGTGCGTGTGCGTGTGCGTGTGCGTGTGTGTGTTTCTCTCTGCCTATGTGTATTCAGAATAAAAACATATTCCTTAAAAAATATATAACCCATATAATCTAACGGCAATATATTCCGGAATCCCGTGTTAAGCACCGCCTCTATACATGAAATATCCCGCCTAACATATAAACCCAATACATAGTCGGTCACGCCCGCGCCGTACATAGGCCGCCCACTCTGGAAGGGCGAAGGGGCCATAAGGCTGGAAGTTTCGAGAAAATTCCAGACAGTTCTGAGGGTCAGCGGTTGAGGTCACGAGCCGGT
>NW_020868289.1:54007-61507 GCF_003789085.1 Penaeus vannamei
GGTTTAGATGTTTATCGAAGATGACAGAAGGGGTCAGTGGCGTGAGGCGGAGGCCGAAGATGCCCGGCATTTGTGCAGGATTGCCGACAAAGTAAGCCGGCTGTGGGGGATGGAGCAGGATTCACGAAAGGTCAAAATTTTCTCTGACAAATTTTAGGACTGCCCTAATAGCATTTTTTGAGTCAAATGTAGTCGTAGAATATGTCTGTGACTCTTATCTCCATGCTGGCCAGAATGATTTCGTCTATGACTTGAAAGAAGCGTCTAAGAAGTTTCCACGCGAGTCTTAAAATTTCAGCTGAGTCATAAACAAAAACCGGGCGCAAAGGACATTTTCCCGGGGAATCGGCCGAGTCCAAGGCAGATGAAGATAAAAACAAATCAGAAATGACAGGTAAACTTAGGAGGTCCTTTCAGATTTATTATCAACCGTCAATTAACCCGTTTCTTACATATTTACAATTTCACGTCCAAAGATACAAATGGCGGGAGTCGCCTTCAGAGCTGGTGCAGTGACAACATACATGTGGTTGCCCAAATTACGGTTCGATTAATGGAATGTGAAATGATGACCCACAAAAAAAAAAAAAAAAAAAAAATATATATATATTATGCTATGTGCGTATATATATTTATATATATAAACATATATATACCCATATGTACATGTATATATAATCTATTTCTCTATCTATCTATGTATCAATCTATCTATATGTGTATATATATGGATTGATATATATATATATATATATATATATATATATATATATATATATATATATATATATTATATATATATATATATATATATATATATTATATAATGCGTGTGTGCATAAACATAGGGATTGCCAGTAGGTAATCATCCTCAGTTAAAAAAAAAAAATCATTTTCTAACAAGATGGCAAGATAAAAGGGTGAAAGTGTGAAGGTGATGACTATCGCTAAATTTTAACCCGTAAAAGAGGCAGACACATAATTATTAATATTAGTATCATACTGTATTATCTATGAACGAGGAATCTAAGTATTATCTTTATATTATTATACATCGAAAAGCCAAGAGGTTCTTAAAATTACTAAAGCTGATTATAATTACATGAGGTACATAATATCTATATTATGTATTGTACCCTATCTGTTTCTATAACTTGTTATATTATTTTTACCCACAATCTCTATACTCAACACAGATTGTATATATATATATATATATATATATATATATATATATATATATATTATATATATATATTATATATATATATATATATATATATATATATATATATATATATATATATATATATATATATATATATATATATATATATATATATATATATATATATATATATATATATATTATATATATATATAATTGCTGCTATTTAATTATCATTGATTTGCTGACATTACAGCATTTCCATTATTATTGGTGTTGTTATTGCTATTATATGATTAATATTGTTGATCTCTTTGTTAGTACTAATGTTTTGACAAATATTTCTCTGATGTTACTTTCGTTTGTAATGTACTTATTACCAGCATTGTGAATAGTATTATGTCCTTTCCTATGTAATTCCTGATTAATATTTTTTTTTATCATCACCATCATTATCATAATCATCATCCATCACCATCATCATCATCATTATCATCATTTTTTTACTTATATTATCATTATCATTATTTCTACCTCTGTCATGATTAATAGCATCAGCATTATTATTATTCTCATTATTTTTGCTATTATTACTCTCTCTCTCTCTCTCTCTCTCTCTCTCTCTCTCTCTCTCTCTCTCTCTCTCTATATATATATATATATATATATATATATATATTATATATATATATATATATATATATATATATATGTATTTACGTATCCTATTATTTGAATTTTATTATGTAACGGTATATCTTTATAAACAGGGATGGTACCAGTGCACACTGAACTAATTTTCTAGCAAAGACGAGAAGTATCTTGAAAATTGAATAACAGCAATAAAGAAATCAACCTACAACTGTTGCGTTCCACCGACTTCCCCCATACGAAGAGCAGCGAGTCCTTCCCCGCCCGCCACGGCACCCGCACCCGTCCCCAGCGCGAGACCCACGGCCCAGACCTCACCCTGGGCGCGAGGATCCAGCCGCGTGCGCCGCAGACCGCCTTGAGCCTCCATAGTTCGCTCGCGACAAAGAGCAGCGGCGCCGACCGAGCCACTTGCTGCATCTCTCCTCCTCGCGCACCTGATGCCAGGAATTTAATTAGGAAATCAAAGGCAGCCATGAAGGAGCTTCCGACTCATGAAATTGCCGGTCGCCCGTGTGTTGTGATTAAGGCTTTATGAAAGGGCTTGTGTGCACGAGGCTTCTAAAAGGATCTGGGGAAATAAAACATGTATGTACAGCATACACACATACACCTGTGTGTGTGTGTGTGTTGTGTGTGTGTGTGTGTGTGTGTGTGTGGTGTGTGGTGTGTGTGTGTGTGTGTGTGTGTGTGTGTGTTGTGTGTGCGCCTAAAGGTTACAAGCAGTTACTGCGCAGCGGACCAAAGCCATTGGGTATATACACATTTCCTTTCCTCGCTGAATATGTGGAACGGCATCACGTACATCTCATTTCTCTAACGCAGTTTATTAGAATTGCGAATCAACCATTTACTTCCGTTCGATTCCTCGATCTATGTCTTTACAGCTGAATAACAGTTTCACCAACCCTGCCCTCCTACAAACCCCAGTCCCACTTCCCCGATAACGAATGTCCAGCGTAAAACCCAATTCCGAAACACTGCTTGGCGGAGAAAACTGCGCGTTCTAGGAGACCCCGTTCGAGGAGAGGCCGTTAGAATTTCATGCTGGCAATTCTGCGCTTTGAAGACCACGTGATTTGCACTCGAAACCAGGGCCTCTTTCTGCACCTACGTCATCAGTGAAAACATTTCTTTCTTGTCTCTCTGGATTTTATGGGAAGATCCGCAAAGGAGCTGGTTTCATGGTAGCCTCGCGCAACCCTTTTACCGTCTCGACAAGGTATACGGCGTGTGGAAAGAAGTTTAGTTGCCCGAAAAGTGTTGCGAGTTTAACTGCTAATGAAGTGCATGAAATTCCGGAGGATTTGCAAACAGAAAAGCGTGTTAAAGAGGAAAGGTGTAAATCAAAGATGAAATTTGCTGGAAATGCGTAAAAAAGGAGTTGAAAGGAACATGATGAGATGAAACTAGTAGCAACAAGCAAAATTTCATAGATATGGCATATTAAAGAATACAGATCAACATACATTTTATAAATTATATAAACGTGTGATATACATAGAAAAATCTCGGAGCTCCTCCACCCACACACACAAAAAAAGTTTCTGTGGGTCATTCAACATTTCAACATTCCATTAAGCCATGGACTGGGTTTGAGTATTTTCTGCTAAACTTGCAAGGGTATTCGTTGGCGATGATGGGGGCTAATATCTTACGACTCCGATATGTGAATGTATGAGAACCACTTCCAGTTGGCACGCCATGACAAAAAATGTACCATAAACCAATTATAATATTGGAATTACGTAAAATGCAATTTGTTCATTCATGCAAAATAAAGCATGCACTTTCCATTATTTTTTGTCGACATCATTATTTTCCTTCAGAAAACTTTTATCATAAAGGAAACGTAAATCATATTTGACCATAAGTAAACAAGCAATAAGATTGAATTGAATCTAAATGACTGGAAGGAATACTGAACATAAAAAGAAACAGTTCATCCTATTATTTACACCCATATCATATAGTTGGTTTATCGTACAAACGTACGTTTTTTCGTATAAAGATACGAAAGCATATCTTATATACAATGTACACTTTATGGCATATTCATTCACGTTTGATTAAACCAATGATATCTTTTTCAGTCAATGTGAGATGCATTCGTTTTTCTTACATCAATCCGACGACAGTTGTTGCATATGGAAGGGAAAGTATTACATAAATGTACCTCTCTAGTAGATCATAAAGTGAATTCTTATGCTTCGGGAACTTGGTATTTATAAAATCTTTATCAGAAAAAAAAAAAACGATGGATGAACTAAATTCGTAGAAAAAAACATACTACAACAACTTCTAATAATAACGACAACTTCAATAGCAATATGTATGCTTCAGGAGACCCAGATCATCTACAGGAAAGTATTACCTGATTATAATGTAATACTTCGTCATATAAATCATGAGATTCTATTTTCAACCACAGCTATACGTGGATATTCAAGGAAAATGTGTTTGTAATCTTACAGACTTTTTAACAAATTGGTTGTAGAGGATCCTTACTTATAAAAAGTAGAGAATGCTTTGAAGAAATATTTTAGTTTCTCTGCATTAATCTTGCATACTCGTTAAAAATATAGTATAGGACCAGCATACGCAGTCCGTGGTACTGTTTTTTTTTTTAGCATTTATTATATCGTCAAATATTTATACGTCACGATACAATAAAAATATTAATGACTAATTTCTTGTTTTTAATGGTAATTTCTCTTTCTCGTCAAGACACTCAGGACTGAATATGTGAAAACAAATGCCTCCGGTTTCTTCACTGTTTTAAAAAATGGTGTTTTGAGCAAGTGTTTGAGGCAACTGGGGAAGAATATCTGTAAAGAAAGACATATTTTCTTCGAATATTACTTTTTTCTCTTTATCTAGGCAGTTTATGGGTACCAGCTAATGTCTCCTATTCCAGGTCTTCCCTTAAAACTTGTAATAACACTTTGTGACTTTAATGCATTTTCATTATTCAACGTGAAACAAACTTGGCATTTTTAACTTTGTGAGCTGTTCCATCGCATTTGGATTCCTAACACGCATTTCCCTTGTAACGAAGGTGAATTTGCTGTGTAGACGCATTTGGCCTGTTTGTTAAAATTGTGCAAGGCCCGACCCAATGAATATCCGTATATACAGACATGCACATACACAAAAATAAATGCATATATTTCCGTTTAAAAATGCATATTTACCGGATAGATAGCTGGATAAGTGTGAATCTATCAGGCAGATAAACAGATATGCATGCATTTCTGTGAATGTGCTTGTCCGTCTATTTGAATATTCATGGGATCGGGTCTCGCACAACTTAAACAAACCGGCCGCTTATGTATAGTTTTGTTAAACTGTCATGTTTTTTTTCTATATTGTTTTGTCAATTTTTATTTATTTCATATTTTATATTAGTATCGTTAGTATTTGTACTAGTATTTTATTAATATATAGTTTTCAAAGGCTACTCCCTTAACAAATGTGTTTTTTTTTTTTTTTTTTTTTTTTTTTTTAATATCCTTACTTGTAGGAATTTCTCGTTTACCTAATAATAAACAACTAACAGAAGCAAGAAATGATGAGCGCAATATCAGCAAATGTTGATATGATAAGTATCAATACCTATGAAAGTTAAAATCTAGAGTTGTTTCATCACGAGCTTGCCTAGTACTGCAGTGGCGATCTAGTTAACAAATATCCTCCTATGTTTTGTGGACATTGGCAAAATTCATGAATGACTTCTGCGGATAAAAAGGTCCTGAAGCAAGTAGTCGATGATAAGGCGGTGCTGAAGACTCTCCGAAGACGTCACCAACAGCTCTCTAAGGTCGATGAAAAGGCCTTTCCACGTACAGGTTGTGACGTCATGGACTCACGGACAGGGGCGTCATTTCAGCTATTTTTTCAGGGGGAGGGGGGGGAGGGGGTTGGTGGGTGAAGTGAACTGAATCAGATTTTTTAATTTTTATTTATTTTATTTTATTTTATTTATTTATTTATTTTTTTAAAGCTACGACTAAGTGGGAGTGTGGACCTTGAGGGGACGAGTCAGACCTTGAGGCGGGCAATCAGAGTCTTGGAGAAGACAATTCCCCCCCCCAACCCTCAAAAAGCCCTTGCTCGTGGGTAGTAAAAGGATAGGAAAGAGAAACGAGAAGGAGAAACGAAATTGATGGCTATACAAAAAATTACGTGCGATCAATAGGCTACTTAATTATTTTCCGGGTAGTAATTAATGACTAGGAAATGTTATTCTCCAGTATATAAATGTTTTTTTTTTATTAATGATTCTATTAATACAGCAAAGTTTAGTCGAGTATCTTATTTCAGGGGAACGTGTACATACTGCAGAAGAAGAATGATTGTAATTGAAAGTTGTTTGATAATTTTTTTAGTAAAATGTCTCCCATCTAGTCTCCACACTGCCTTCTTTATAAACCCAGCCCGCAATACCAAGTTTCAAACCCTATTCCAGAGTCACATTACTTTTCCATTTAAGGACTCTAACGCCTTTGCCATTCCCCTCCCTTTCCCCTTTCCCCTTTCCCTCAGACTGCTTCAATTCAAGTAGTCCGTTTGTGCACTTCCCCCGATCGCAGAATGTATTAATACATAGTAGTGCCATAGTATGATTCTGGACTTGGTTGACCTTGGGATATTGACCTTTGACCAAAAGTTGGAATTTTATTGTATCTTTCTTTATTTCTTTCCTTTTTTTTTTTTTTTTTTTTTTTTTTTTTTTTTTTTTTTTTGTCTGCACTTTCACTGATGAATGTGAAAGGTTTTAATTCAAATTCCCTATCTCGAATTTGAAAATCGCGCTTAGGAAACTAAAGATATTTACTTCATATGATATTTTCTTTGGCATTTTTTTTCCTATTTTGTCATGCCTTCGCCTTCGGGAAATCAATGCTGGTAGATATTCGAGCGTTTCTGGAGCCGGTTGTAACACTTACAAAAGACATTATGCTTTATCAGGGACGCTGTATAGCATTACAATCTACACTGGTGCTGATAAGTCCCTGTTAGTCTGTGTTTTTGATCATGTGTGTTTTTCGATACTTGTAATAATGGGTTTTGTAAGATGTGTCAGATAACACATTGTTCAGGCTCTACATTCTCATCGTGAATCGTATTACACATCAAATAACAACAAAACGAGGACGATACTAACACTGAGAGCAGAACAAATAATAATGATACAACACCCTTAAATGGAAAATGAAATAATCTAAAAAAAAATCCAGTCGCAACGTCTTAAACAACACTGCCAAGGAATTCCTTAGAGCCTTTGGAGTCTCGAGAACGGAGATATGTTAAAGCCAGCATACGAAAAGGGAGATCTTTTGGAAGCTCGTCTGTGTCTTGAATATCCAAGAGGACGAGAGTGAGATGGAGAGTTCGGACTGTAATGGATAGAGAAATGTGATGAAATATGTATTAGTGATCAGTAACAGCGAGTTGTTGATGCACAGTATTTCTTAGGAAATTGAAATTGTTATAACTAATATCATCGTCTCCATCATAACCATATTTATCATTATCATCAATGCAATGATTTCTTATTTTTCATCGTTATCTTTCTCATTATCATAATATCATCAACATTATTATCGTCTCCGTTATAATGATGATGTTGATTATAATGAAAGGCTAGTGATAATGTTCATGAGAACAATGATGATGAT
>NW_020868289.1:79007-81507 GCF_003789085.1 Penaeus vannamei
CACTCGTGAGTAATATATTCAATTCTTTTTATTTTTTTCACTCATCTATTTGTTCTCTATTCCGTCTCTCCTTTCTCTACGACTGGAACTCCGTAAACAAAAGCTTTGGTTGGGAGTGTCTTTATGCAGATTCTCTTGAAAAAAGAGCAACTTCATGAGCCAAAGATGGGCTTCTCTTTGTTATAATCTTGGCGTGGAGACCAAACTTCTAAGACACAAGAGAAGAAAGAATGTTATCCTTTATTTTCGAAAATCAGAGATACTTCTCTTTATTTCTCACTCCCTTAAAACGGAGAGACCAAAGCTTCATACACTAGCCTTTTACAACATGTCACAACACCTCTTCATACACCGCGGGTTGTACACAAGAATCGCTTTCTGGTGGATTTCAACACCACAGAGATCGCCGAGGCATTTTTTTTTTCTCGGATTCCAGATCAGAACGTGGACAGACGGGGTTCTACACAGGCACCTCCAGGAGATCTCTCTTGCTGAGTTTTCGACACAAAACACATCGAACCTTCAGTGAGCAACATTGAAATATTCTTTTGTTTTCTAAAACTAAAATGATTCGCTCTTTTGGATTCCCATACTTGTCTTAGAGGGAAGTTTAGCGAAGTGTTTTTTTTTATTTGTTATCGGATGTACACATACTGTACATACCATTAACCTTTTAAAAACTAGTTTCCGCCTTATTCAGGGCAGTGCAGCACACAGGAACGGTTCCGCAAACGTTCAAGTGATTGTTCCTTAACACTCCCTGAGGTAACAAGCCTATTTTGCTCTTATTGACGCAACAGTGGTTATGCGTTCATTTTATTTATTTAAATTTATTTTTGAGAGCACTGTTAATGTAATATTCTAAAGCACCAGAATGATAACTCTCCTCAGTAACTTTTTTTTACCGAAATAATTGTTTCATTGATTTATGCTGCACATGTATTCCAGGAATAAGTCTCACTTGAAAAAAAAAAAATAATAATAATAATAAATAAAAGTATTGAAAATAAACCTTTTCTTTTCCTTTCTTTCTTTTCTTTATGGACACATTTGGTCCGAGAATATTCGAGTCGTCAAATCTCATTTAAATTTCACATTCTGCTCGAATCCAAGCGAAAGAAGAAGGCCAGCTTGAATCGTCAAACCGTACATCAGATCAAGAGATTTTTCTTCTTTTTTTTCTTTTTTTTCCCACTTTATTTCTCATTAATAAAAAGACAATAAAAAATACACTGCTTCGAGAAGGAAAGAAAACCCTCTCTCGCCCCGCCCCTTTTATTTCCTAGAGGGACTTCCTGCACCTTGGAGACGACCCGGGTGGTGGAAGCAGTAGACGAGGAGAGCGAGGGCGAGAGCGAGGACTAACACGGCGGGTGGGGGACTAAGGGCCTGGAGGCGTCACGTCCACCAACACGCTTGCCGCCCAGCGAGGTTGTCGGGGTGGATGTGGTCCTCGTAGGGCTGCGTCGAACTCAGCTCGTCTCGCACCTGGAAAGGACGGCGCCGCTCTGAGTCTCGCTGTTGGTAAGGCCTATCTGTGTATACTAGTTATTGGTATCTGTCTAGTTTTATTTCTACTCGGTCGAAAAGTTACGTTTTGAAGGATGAGCGAATGGAGAGGAAGGGAAAGACTGAAAGGAATTACTACAGACTCACTTCCCCTTTCTTATGTCTTTCCTCATTCCCTTTTCCTCAACTTTATCCCCCTCTCCTTCCTCACTTTGTCCCTTATCTCCTACCTCATATACACCCTCCCATTCCTCATCTTTATCCCCCTCCAGTTCCTCACTCTTATCCCCATCTCCTTCCTCATACCCCCTCCCTCTCCTCATCCTTCCCCCCCTCCCCTTCCTTCCTCATCTGCCTCACCTGCTCCGCCCGCCGAAGTACTCGCAGCAGATTCCCTCCTGCGAGCTTAGCCACGTCTTCCTCGGACCAGCGAGAGTCCTTGAGCACCTCGGCGAGAAGGAGCGGGTACTTGCTCACGTCCTCCAAGCCCACGGGAGTCCTGAGGGTATAAGGAAGAGGGGATTTCAAAGGATTAGTTTTATATTAAGAGGATGTGTGAGTAATGAAGGGGTTAGATTTATAAGAAAGCCAAATTGCACGAGCCATAGAGAAATTAATATGGAAATCAGGAAATTGAAGGCAAATGAGGAATTAGCAAACTGCATACACCAAGAACAAAGTTAAACTTATTGATCGTTCAAGGATAAAGTGACTGAACGTTTTAGCCAAATGAGAGACCGAAAAAAGTAAACACTTTTTGCCAGAAGAAAATCTTTTCAGATTAGCGGGTAAGAAGTTAAGAAACAAAGCGTGTTAGTCACCTACAAGCCGGAACTAGCAAATATTTAAGGCAGTAAGAATGGTATAAAAAAAAAGTCAATAAGTCCAGTTAGATGAAATGTACCTAATGTACCTAAGTCAATGTCAGATAGATGAAATGTACCTAAATGTACTTACCTTAGGAAAGTACCTAATTCCAGGTACTGGGAAC
>NW_020868289.1:89007-96507 GCF_003789085.1 Penaeus vannamei
AGAAGAATAATGATAATTAAAGTTAATAGTGGTGGTGATGATTATGATGATGACAGTGATGATGTTATTATTGCTAAGATTGTTAATAATAGCAATAGTAATTGTAGTAGATTGATGACAATGAGAGTAATGATTATAATGATGATTATGATAATGATATCATTGTTAGTTATAATAATGATAACAATGATATGTATAATAGTAATAATAAAAATGGTAAGAATTATAATTGTGATAGGGGTAATATTGATAGTAACAATGAAATAATTAAGAAAACATTGACTAAAATAATAAAAACGACAATAATGATGATAGCAATAATAACAACAATAACAATAGAGATAATGTTTATGATGTTCATGATGATAAAAATGATAACTATAATAATAATGATAATAATGATAATAAAAGTAATAGCAGTAATAGCAATAATAATGATAATGATGATTAGGAAAATAATATAATAATAATAATCATAGTAATGATAATAATATTAACGATAACAATAAATAGAAACAATAATGATGATAATGATAACAATAGTAATAATGACAATAATTATAGTAATAAAAGTTATAATAATAGTATTCTTTATAATAATGATAACAGTAATAATAATTGTAATCATAATGATAATAATAATAACAATAATAATAATAGTAATAATAACAACAACAACAATAATAATAGTAATAATAATATTAATGGTGATGATGATAATAATAATAGTAATAACAATAATAGTAATAATAATGTTACAAACGAAATTATTATGAAATATAAATGGACCTGCTCGTTACTCTCGTGACGGGGATGACAAAGTTTTTATTTTATTTTTTTCTTCTTCTTCTTTTCTTTAGTGATGGTAACATGATGACCAGAAATCATACCGTCACTAATGACAGCTTTCATAATGATAATGACGAGACCCGCATGCACAGCTGAAGAGGTCTCCGCCATTCAGAGCCAAGAGGACTGGAACCGTATTCTGTAGTTAAGAAAATATATGAAGCCGACTCTCCTCTTCCTCGGGGCTCATTCACGGCCCCGCTAGCATCTTTCAAGACAGCGAGACACTTCTTCCCTTCTCACTGTGAGCTGGAGACCCTCTTCCCGCGACCCAAATAACCCTTCACGGCGGGGAGACGAAAACCGGAGGGCAAGGGGACTCTCTTTTGTCTAATGCTCTTTGCAAAGCGTGCATGTCACTTGTACCGCCCGGAAAAAGCGACTCGATTGGTTGTGAGGAATGCAGGTGGTGGTGAGGATCTCGTGTCTTTCAGCGTCGAGAGAACGGCGGCAGGATGGGATGTTGTGCATTGTATGTCACACTTATAAAGAATAAATGAATGAAGGCATATTCAAGCAGTTGAATATGCATACAAATCCACACACAAATCCTCACAAAACACACAGACACACGTAAGTGAGCAAGTACGTATGCAACTCTTTCTTACAGTTGTCTGTTAGAGGCGTGTGTGGCGGGTAGGAGGGAGAAGTGCGGGCGAGAGAGAGAGAGAGAGAGAGAGAGAGAGAGAGAGAGAGAGAGAGAGAGAGAGAGAGAGAGAGAGAGAGAGAGAGAGAAAGAGACAGAGAGAGAGACAGAGACAGACACAGAGAGAGAGAGAGAGACACACAGAGAAGAGAGAGACGTAGAAGGAAAGGAAAATAGAAAGAATATCTGTCGTCTGAATGGTTTTGTCGTCTAAGCCTCAAGAACTCAAAGCTCAAGACCAGACAACACGAGCAATCAAAGTTTAGAAGATTACTCAGGCCCAATCTAAGTTTATAAGCACGGAAGTAGTCAGTCCGAGTTCCTGATTTTAGTTTTGCAAAATATCAATATTCTCAGGACACTAAATAAATACACAGATAAATACGTATGACAAGTAATTATAAATACACTAGACTATCCTCGCATAGTCAGATCAATACAATAATAGAATGTAGTTTCGCTGGTGTGTAATATGTGTATGTATATGTATGTATATATATATATATATATATATATATATATATATAATATATATATATATATATATATATATATATATATATATATATATATATAATATATATATATATATATATATATATATAATATATTATAATATAATTAATATAATATATATATATATATATATATATATATATATATATATATATAATATATTATATATATATATGTTTATGTATGTATGTATATTATGTATATATACACGGCACACACATATAACACATATATATGCATATACATATATATATACATTATTTATTATACTTACATACATATATATATATATAATATATATATATATATATAATATATATATATATATATATATATCTATATAAATATCTCTCTCTCTATATTTTTTTCTCTTTCTTTTTCTTTTTTCTTTCATGAAAGCTGTCAGATCTAGGTTCTTCAGGTTGATGACGAAACCAAAATTTAGCAAAGACGAAAGCATAATCCCCGACAAGGGATTCTGATTAGGTACTTCCAGACATGAAATGAAACGACACGCTAATCAGACAATCAATACAGACAGGATACCGTCCATATCCAGTTTCTGCTTTACGGTGATTTTTTTTTTTTTTTTTTTTTGGGGGGGGGGGGGGGAAGAAAGAACAATTAAGATAAGAAACATGAAGTAAAAACATAGGAGGAAATGAAACGCCTTCGCCAGTACGCCATTGAATCATTCCAGACCTAAAAAAACAGTCAATAAAAATCACTTTTCTGATCAGAAAGCTGTCAATAACGGCGCGCTTTCCAACAGAGAGCGCTCGACCGCCTTCCGCGCTGCCGGTTTTATGGATTTATCAATTCACTTGCTTCCTGCGCGGAGTGATTTGCCCGTTCATCAAAGTATCAGTTTAGTTTTATTTTATTATTATTATTTTTTTTTTTTTTTTTTTTTGAGGGAAAGGGTAATATTTGGTGATTTGCCTCTTCAGGGTGTCATTTTAGTTAGTTTTTTTTATTATTATTTTTTTTTTTTACTATTTTTTATTATTATGGTCACTATTACCATTATTACTATTATCGTTGTTAGCATTATTATCATTTGATTGCCTCTTCAAGGTATCATTTAGTTAGTTTTTTTTTATTATCATTATTTTTTTTTTTTTACTATTTTTTATTATTATGGTCACTATTACCATTATTACTATTATCGTTATTACCATTATTATCAGTGGTGATTTCCCTCTTCATCAAGGTATCATTTTACTCTGTTATTGTTTTTTTTTTTTTTTTTTTTTTTTTACAATTTTTTATTATTATGGTCACTATTACCATTGTTACTATTATCGTTATTACCATTATTATCATTGGTGATTTCCCTCTTCATCAAGGTATCATTTTACTCTGTTACTGTTTTTTTTTTTTTTTTTTTTTTTTTTTTTTTTTATTATTATGGTCACTACCATTGATTATCGTTATTACCATTATTATCATTGTGATTAACCTAATCATTGGTGATCTGCCTCTTGAAGGTATCATTTTAGTTAGTTATTTTTCTTTGACTTTTATTCATTTACCTATTTTATTTATTATTAATTTTTTTTTCTGGGAGAGGATAATATTTAGATAAGATAATAATAATATAATAATAAAATAATAATAATAATAATAATAAAATAATAATAATAATAATAATAATAATAAATAATAATAAAATAATAATGATAATGATAATAATAATAATAATAATAATGATAATAAGAAAAGAACATTTAATCTTTATTTGTTTTACTCATTCTTCATTCTGATATGAAAATTCAATCTAAAACCATGACAATCCTTACAGAAAGAAGAGAAAAAAGACATTTAAATGTTGCATTGCAAGAATCATACACTTTCACAACGATAGATCCTTCACGTTAAGCCTACCACGATCAGCCCATTCCGCGGACTCTCTACCTTGAGACTGCCTTAAGAGGTTCCCAAGAAAGTCAAATTTTCTCAAGGACGAGGCGTATGCTTGAGGGACATGCTGCTCTCCCATGCTTGCGGAGACGGGTTGGAAGTCTGTGGATTTTTCGCAAGAATTCGGTTGGCATTTATTTATCTATTTATTTATTTATTATTATTATTTTTTTTTTGTTACCGATTATTATGGCTATTGTCATTTTCATTACTGCTGTTATTATTATCATCGCTATGATAATAAAAAAAAAACATTATTCCTATCATTTTCATTATTATTGCTTTTTTTGTATCATCTTTTTTATCCATTATAATAAATAATATCATTATCATTACTATTCTGGCTATTACGATTACTATTATCTTAATCAGTAAAATTAGTTATATTGTTATCATTATTATAATTATTTTGATTATTATCATTATTATTATTTTCATTATCATTATCATTATTATCATTATTATTATCCTTATTGTTATTATCATTGGCATTATGTTGTTGTCGTTGTTATCATTATGACTACCATTGATATTATATTTATCACTTTTATCAGTTCTATCACTAATACTTCATTTCTATCAAAATCCTTTACAATCATTATTTATAACTTTTATCATTATCTTTGAAATAGTTTCAATTATCAATGTTGTTTATTGTTATTACTATCATTATCATTGTGAATATTATTGTACTCCTTATATATATTATTATTATTATCATTATTATCATCACTATTATCATTGTTATTACTATTTTTTTTTGGTTATTATGGTCACTATTACCATTATTGCTATTATCATTATTACCATTATTATCCTTGTGATTAACCTAATCATAATCTTTATTATAGATTCCATTATTATCATTGTTATTATAATTATTATTATTATCATTATTATTATTATCATTATTGTTATGATTTTCCTCATAATTGTTATCATTTGTATGTCTTATTGCCATTATTATTATGAAATAATATCATTGATAATAATCATTACAATTATAATCACTATCATCATAGTTATCATAATTGTTGTCATTGATTTTATCATCATGATTATTATCATTATCATTATTATCGTCATCATCATCATCAATATCATCATATTATCCATCACACCATAATTATCACAATTATCACCAGAAATATTTCTCAACTGTTTTTGCTATCATAACCATTGATATCATCATACACAGCAATGCTATAACTTAAGAAATGTGAAACTGCATCACGCTGGTTTCGAAAACTGCAGCACCTATGGACTCTACAGAAAGGAAACCGTTCCTATAACCGTTGAAGTAAAACTGTTGTTCCTGGTCGATTCATAGGCCTGAGTTATAAGACTTCGATAACCCATTGATACGAGTGACGGAAAACTTGTAGAATCAATCAGGATTAGATATTAACATACGGTGGATAGATTCAGTATCATGAACGTGTACATATATTCAAGCATACGCACACATGCACACACACACACACACACACCACACACACACACATACACACACACACACACACACACACACACACACCACACACACACACACACACACCACATACACACACCATATATATATATATATATATATATATATATATATATATATATATATATATATATATATATATATATATATATATATATATATATATATTATATATATATATATATAATATATATATATATTTTATATATATATATATATTAAATCTTCTCTCTCTCACTCTCTCTCTCTCTCTCTCTCTCTCTCTCTCTCTCTCTCTCTCTCTCTCTCTCTCTCTCACTCCACACACACACACACCACACACACACACACACACACACATATATATATATATATATAATATAATAATATATATATATATATATATATATATATATTATATATATATATATATATATAAACACACACACACACACACACAACCGTCTAGGAAATATTAACCCTTTAGCTATCCTAGAGAGGTTTGAGTCCTCTTTGCTTACATCTAATATCGGTACCTAAAGAAAGGGTAGTTGATGAAATTATTATATACAATAACATATAGTCTCTGCAAAAACACTGAGGCGTCAGCAGTTTGCCATTTCAGAACTATCAAAGGCATCTTTTTCGACTCGGATTCTTAACCCTTATCCACGTCAGTTCTAGTAAGGCTGAAGCATCCTGAAAGAGGGTAAAGCGATTCAATAATACCCGACCAGGAAGCTGTTCCAGAACGCTTTTGAACAAGATACAAGACTGCTTGATAAATGATGTTCGCTGAAATACGCTTTCGATATTGAATGTTGATTGTACCGAAGGTTAAATATGTCTTCCAGTTAAGTATTGTTTAGGAAATGTGAATGTATTTCTTTGCCTTTTCCTTTGAAGACAAACGCCTGCAGCATATCTTGTGTCATACAAAGAAAACTCAGAGAATGATAGTTTTGAAAAAACAGTTATGATGCTTCTGTATAGCTAGATGTCTTGTCTAAGTTAATAACATAACTCAGTATTTGGACACAATAACAACGAGTTCCTCTGTATAAAACGAAAGAAAACATTAACGATACGATGGCATTTTCTCGTTCATTCGTGACGTGAAATTGCACGACGTACAAACCAACCTTCTCTCCAATTCTCTTTGACAATTTTATTTTGGAAAAGAAATAAAAAAAAAACAAAGTCCTCCCCCTTACCACTAGCTTTAAGACATCGTCAGGCACATTCCTGGAGTGGTGGCAGAGCGCGTGGGCGGAGGAGTGGGAGAACATGACAGGGGCGCGGGACACGGCCAGGGCGTCGCGCATGGTCTGCTGGGACACGTGGGAGAGGTCCACCAGCATCCCGAGGCGGTTCATCTCCAGGACGACTTTCTGAAAGCAGAGGAGACACTAGTGAGAGGGGGAAACAAGATGTGGGCGGGCGGGTAAAAAATGGAAATATATATATATATATATATATATATATATATATATATATATATATATATATATATATATATGTATGTGTGTGTGGTGTGTGTGTGTGTGTGTGTGTGTGTGTGTGTGTGTGTGTGTGTGTGTGTGTGTGTGTGTGTGTGTGTGTGTGTGTGTGTGTGAGTATGTTTGTATGCTTATATATGATATTTTTATTCCTTTATCATTTTATTCCTTTTTGTGTTTGTGTGTGTTTGTATTCAAATATGTACTTACATTTATATGTATGTATGTATGTATGTATGGATTGATAGATAGTTGGATGGATGGATGAATAGATGAATAGATTAATGGATGGATGGATGGATCTATGTATATGTGTATGTTTGCATGTATTTACATATGTATGTAAGTATGTACGCATGTATACAAAGTATTCTTATATGTATGCCTGTATGTACGTACGAAATTATACACATATGCTTAGTGTCATCTTTGCACATATGCATTGACGTCTTCCCTTCCGTATGCATGTTCTGGCATATAACAGGTACCCAAGTGCGGTTCAGGATCCAGGGGACACGACCCAGGCAGACCGACCGACGGAGCGATGGCGAGACGCGGGAGCGAGCGCGGGCGGGAGGGAGCCCCGACGCTCACAA
>NW_020868289.1:136507-139007 GCF_003789085.1 Penaeus vannamei
ATTACGGTGATGATGATGTTGAAGATGATGTGGAATTAATGACGATGATGATATGATGATAATGATGGTGATGATGTTACTCCTATTACCTCCGCCTATGCAATAGGGGTAACTGATACAATCATTATAATATAAAATCCAGGAATGGCGTCTAAATTAGAATGACACAACTCTGCTAAAACTTCAATAAATATCTGTTCATAGCTTTTTGGTTAATAACCTGAAGTTGAACAGAGAAAAATTGAGAGAGTGCGCAACCTGTATGAAAATTGATAATGATAATAATAATATTGATATTGATAATAATAATAATAATAGCGCATGGTGACAAGGATAAAGCAAATATTTCAAGCTATATCGCATTATCTCTCTCTCTCTCTCTCTCTCTCTCTCTCTCTCTCTCTCTCTCTCTCTCTCACACACACACACCACACACACACACCACACACACACGCGCGCGCGCGCTATTTCTCTCTCTCTCTCTCTCTCTCTCTCTATCTTTCTCGGTTACTCCAATTTCTTCCCAATATTGGCCATTTCCTTTAATTGCGAATTCGAAAGAAATTACATAATCCTAGCAACATCTCCCAACCAAAAAAAGAACAAAATATACTAATAAAAGAAAATGAAAAGAAAAAGAAATGAAAAAAACATGCTATAGTAATTATTAAACAGCTCTAGATAAATAGGCAACGCCATTGAAAAAAGATACAACATCTAGAAACTAAGATAGATGATAAAATGATATAAAAAGGGACATGAAAATGACAATGGATATTTCAGCTTATCCTATCATCGCCGTCTCTGCTCCTCTCGCTTCAGCTGAATCCCCTGAAGGCTTGCTATTCCTTGTACCAAGAGACATTGCAGAAGACACTTCAAGGTTCATTCTTTCTGCTCTCGAAGCCATTCTTGTAATATTACGTCCTTTACATATATAGTGAGCTATTTCATTTTGTGTTCATAAGTCGTTTTATTTCTGTTCCTTGGTTAGTTGCTTTTCTTTCTGTTTATTACTTATTCTATTTTTGTTCATTAGTTTGTTATTTATTTTTTGTTTATTGGTTAGTTATCTTATCTCTGTTTATTAGTTAGTTGTCTTATTTCTGTTCAATGATTATTTATTATAGTTTGATAATAAACAGCTCTTTAGGACAGAACGCCGTCATCTTCTTTAGGAATTCTCTTAACAAATGTCCAGCATATTGCCTCGTGTGCATGGCAGTGTGTCTTGCTAATGCGAGCCGTCTCCTGGGTCCCGCTGTTGTTATAATGAAATGCTGCAACTTGTTCTACTTGAATAACCCTCTTTAGTGCAGTGTCTTCGTCGTGTCTTATATGGGCATCGCTTCATTAGGTCATGAATCTTTTCCGAGATGCTGCAGTTGCTTTGATCTCAATGGTTTCTTGATTTGTTTTCACTGCGGGGGATAATGTCTCCAAGATGCCTTTGATGCGAAAGCGGAAATGAGTTAATTTGCGTCACGGTAAGAGGTTGTTAAAGGGATATAACAAGAATACGAATGGCTGCTTATAAAGATATCGAAATACAAAGTTATCCTCAATAAATAAAAAAATGATAGTTGTGATACAATCTTTGAAGAGAAAAATACAATCGTAGAGATATATTTGATGTCAAGACACAAAAAGAAAGCTGGGAAAGGAAGGACAAACTTAGATTTGATTTTATGGAGAAGACAATAGTAAAAAACGATTAGAGGAAAAGGATCTTTAAGGAAAGAAAAAAAAATATGTAAAAACTTTGGGGACAAAAAGAAGTCACCGTTAAAGCCATTGAAACTCAAAGCGAACGAGGGAGAAGAAAAAAAATCTGCCATGAGACAGTTAATATAGGAAAATCCATGAATAGCTAAGTAAGTGACTTGAAGAGGGAACATGATGACAGGTTGGCGGCCGGGAAAGGGAAGGAGGAGAAAGGGAAGAGAGAGGAGAGTAGAGAAGGAAGAAAGAAGGGGAGAGCAATGGATGGAAGGAAAGCAAGGAAGGGGGAGGGGAGGGAGAGAAACGGATTGAGGAGGAGAGGAGGTATAGGGAAAGGAGTGGAAGAAAGGAAAAAGAAGAAAATAGGGAAAGACAAGGGATAATAATAATATCACTGCTGAACACCATATACAACACGCAATGGATTTTTTTCCCTCTTTTTGTCAGTAATATGAACACGGATGATATTCCTTTTTTATGGAGAAAGAGGGAATGACAAGGAACACAATTCACTGAGGAGGATCATTCACAGCAAAGAGAGAGAAAAAAGATGCGCTTCTTTATGGAGATGAGTCCCAAATCATCCAGAAAATGCCGCGCAAGGAAGCAATATTTCGTGACGAGATGGAGAGGCAGACAGGGAAGCGCCCTCCCTCCCAACTAGCAGCATCTCGGGAGATAAAAATAGGCGGCAGTAAAAGAGAACTTCAGCATCACAGGGAGATGTGATGCGAGATGAGAAGGGCCTCGGAGGGCGGTTTTTGCGGCGCGCGGGAAG
>NW_020868289.1:151507-154007 GCF_003789085.1 Penaeus vannamei
ATGAGAAGTCCTAGAGAGGCATAACAAACAGATATTGCAAGTAGACGACACAGATATATTAATAAAAACAAACAAAATAACAACAGCAACAGATGAGAAGGTCCTAGAGAGGCATAACAAACAGATATTGCAAGTAGACGACACAGATATATTAAAAAACAACAATAAAACAACAGCAACAGATGAGAAGGTCCTAGAGAGGCATAACAAACAGATATTGCAAGTAGACGACACAGATATATTAACAAAACAACAATAACAACAACAGCAACATATGAGAAGGTCCTAGAGGCGCACTGAAGGCTGAATCCCACTCTGCTGTTTAATACACCACCGAAAAAAACGTCGCCATTGGGATTGGTGCGCCAGAATACCCTATAGAATAAGGCTTCGGTTGTTGGGGAATGAATATTCATATCTCATGTTTTCATGATGGTCCTGAATATATTTCATCTTGCTTTAGCAGAGTTTCATAGTGCATATTAACTAGAATGTAATGTCAATGTAGTGATATGTTTATTTTATGGGCTAATGTACATAATAAATTATCTGTTTGTATGTTTGAATTTCTGTCTCTGTTTGCCAGTCTGTACCTTTTTTTATAGGAAAACACGTGCAAAGACAGTTAATTTATGCATATACAGATATTTTCCTTTCCACTGTTTAGCTATGCTGTAAGGTGTTAGAGAAAAAGAACGAGAGAAAGCGAGGTATTGTGTCGAAAATGTATTTGGTTCTATCACAACTTGCAAAAATGATATCAGCGTGTGTTCCAAGTAAGACGAAAAAACAAGAATTTTTATTCATTAAAAGTCGATTTTCCCGAAATTTGTTGTTGGTAACTTTAAAAGTGCAGAAGTTTTCGACAATTCACTAATTTGTATTACATTGGCGTCATGTTTTTTCGTTTTAAGGATAGAAGTTCCCATGAGGAGGAGATAAGATGCAAAAATATTTATACTTAGTGTGGCCATAAAGAAAATCAGTTTGGTGATAGCCATGGTTAGAATTCAAATTTCTTTGGGCCGAAGATGCCACATGAAAATATTGCATCGTGCTCAGGAATGTGTTTCTTCACCTTTCATTTCTTTGCCGCAGCTCAATACATGTTCTTTAAGCTTTTTTCCAAATAGTAGACACATAAATAGATATGGAAATATAACAAATGGAATATATACAGATATATGAATATATAGTTAGATAGATGAATAGATAGCTAGGTAGGCAGACAGATGGATAGATAGAAGTGTCAGATGGAAGATATACATATGTATAAAGATATAGAGAGGTATGTGGGTAATTTGTTAGATAAAAAGACAGACAGGCAAAAAGAGAGACAGATAGATGGGCACACACACAGAAAGAGAGAGAGAGAGAGAGAGAGAGAGAGAGAGAGAGAGAGAGAGAGAGAGAGGAGAGAGAGAGAGAGAAGAGAGAGAGAGAGAGAGAGAAAAGAGAAAGAAAGAGAGAGAGAGACAGACAGACAGATAAAGCAAGAGAGAGAGAAAGAAAGAAAGAAAAGAGAAAAAGAGAGACAGAAGACAGAGAGCGACAGAGAGACAGACAGACAGAGCCAGAGAAAGACAGGCAAACAGACAAAGAAAGAGTAAGAGACAGAGAGAAAGAATAGAGGGATGACCTGCAGTAAATTCAACACGTAACGAATACTCTCGGGCCTTGTAATAGAACCAGGTAATTGGGTTTTGTAATAAACGCTTAATTAGCCAATCACTTTAAATCTGAGAGAGAGAAAAAAAATCCCGTTCATTTTCGTGAAATAAACACAAGCAAAGGCAAAAGTTCATGAAGCTGAAAGTTAATGCTCGCTAAAATCTCAGCTGAAAGGATTTTCTTTCTTTCTTTCAAATATTTATTTGCACACTCATGATCACTGATTGAGATTCATATTTGTAATGAACTTGATGTGTTGGCTACATGTTTTAGAAATGAAAGTCCTCGCATGCTCGCAAGTTTCAACGTTAAGAACAGATATGTATAATATATTTAGCCAGGTTGAGCATCATATCTACCTTGTTAATGCTTTATGTATCATTATATCTCTATGTCTTCTCCATCATACATTGATACTGTGATGTTTAGTAGTCAAATATTCATATATATATATATATATATATATATATATATAATATATATATATATATATATATATATATATATATATATATATATATATATATATATATATATATATATATATATATATATATATATATATATATATTATATATATATATATATATATATTATATATATATATATATATACATATATATATATATATATATAATATATATATATATATATATATATATATATATTATATTATATATATATATATATATATATATATATATATATATATATATATATATATATATATATATATATATATATATATATATATATATATATATATATATATATATATATATATATATATATGTGTGTGTGTGTGTGTGTGTGTGTGTGTGTGTGTGTG
>NW_020868289.1:166507-171507 GCF_003789085.1 Penaeus vannamei
ACGCTCCATGATATATACAATTTGCGTTTAGCCTTATGTACGTGTATATGTTAAGCTTTTCTTCGTTTCATCTGTGAATGTCCGAATTTGCATGCCTTCATATAGAAGGAGCAAGGGGCACGACAAACAAAAAAACATTTCTAAACATCAAAACGCAGACTTTGTCCTTTTTCTGTGATTTTATAAAAAAAAAAAAAAACTATGACTCGAAGAGAAATTAACATTTTTGAAAGGTATTTATTTCATCTACTGCTAGATTATTTAAATCCGAGTATTCTATTTATTTATACACGCATGAGTGTGCGTGTAAACAGATAGAGAGGCATACACACATATACACACATAAATGCATATATATATATATATATATATTACATACATAATAATATATATTATAATATATATATATATATATATATATAATATATTATATATTATTATATATATATATATCATATATGATATCAAGTTGTTATTGTATGTGCGTGCATGTTGGCCTACATGTAGAACTGTATGTCTTTGTGTATGTGCGTATGTGGCGTTTACATGTGAGTAACTGTGTGTTGTTGTGTGTGTGTGGTTGTGTTGGTGTGTGTGTGTGTGTGTGTGGTGTTGTGTGTGTTGTGTGTGTGTGTGTGTGTGTGTGTTGGTGTTGTGTGCGTGGCATATATATACACATACACACATACATAAGAATATATAAATATATATATATATATATATATATTATATATATATATATATATATATATATATTATATATATATATATATATATATATATACATACATATGTATACATGTATATATATATGTGTGTGTGTGTGTGTGTGTGTGTGTGTGTGTGTGGTGTGTGTGTGTGTGTGTGTGTGTGTGTGTGTGTGTGTGTGTGTGTGTGTGTGTTGTGTGTGTTGGTGTGTGTGTGTGTGTGTGTGTGTTTTGTATGTATGTATGTATATATGTATATATATATATATATATATATATATATATATATATATATATATAATATTATATATATATATATATATATATATATATATATACATATATACATATAAATATATATATGTATATATACATATATATATATATATATATAATATAATAATATAATATATATAATATATATATATATATATATATATATATATATATATATATATATATATATATATATATATATATATATATATATATATTTACCTATATATATTATATAATATTATATATATATATATTATATATATATATATATATATATATATATATATATATAATATATAATACATATGATTATATATATAATATATAATATATATATATATATATTGTTATATATGGCCTGCATGTAGAACTGTATATGTGCGTATGTTGGCGGTTACATGTGATAAGTTTGTTGTGGTGTGATGTGTGAGTGTGGTGGGTTGTGTGTGTGTGGTGTGTGTGTGTGTGTGTTGTTTGTGTTGTTTTGGTTGGTGCATATATATACACATACACATACATATAATATACATAATATATAAAATATAATAAAATAATATATTATATATATATAATATATATATACATATGATAATGTATATAATATAATATGTGTTGTGTGTGTGTGTGTTGTGTGTGTGTGTGTGTGTGTGTGTGTGTGTGTGTGTGTGTGTGTGTGTGTGTGTGTGTGTGTGTGTGTATATAATATATATATATATATATATATATATATATATATATATATATATATATATATATATGTTTTGTGTATCACGGGCTCTAGAAGTAATATCCTTGCTGTTTATGTTTCAAAAGTTATTACATTACACTGTGTATTGATCAAAAGCGAATATGATTAAGATTTTCTGTAAAGTGATATCTTTCTTTGGTAAAATATATTATGTTGCCGATGTAGAAACAGTCAGTATTCTCTGTGCGTGGAACATTCACAGGCGGTACACATACAAGTGCATGCACCTGGTTAATTATGTAAGATGCACACCACACTAACCTGTGTCTGGCACGGGACTGGCTCTGCCTGAGTCTGTGATGAGACTGTAACAGATAGAATATATGTTGATACTGGCGACCTTCTGTATCTTCTTGACAATATTTTTATAGTTTATCCTTCACTCATTCTCTGCTCCTCTTTATCCCGCTTTCTCTCTCTTCTACCTCTCTCTCTGCGTCATCTCCCGCACGTAATGCTGGCGCACTCGCTTTCACGTTATATACGAAGCAAAACGTAATTGGCCCAGCATGATATACCAGCAGATCTGTACGTCTGTTCTCTGCGCCCCTCATGCCCCCCCCGCCCCGCCCCCGCAACAGACTGCATAATGCCTCATAATACCTGCCCCCCCCCCCCCCGCCTTTCCTCGTTTCCTTCCCCCCTGGGCTATCCTTGCCCTCGTCTCCCTCCCCTTACCCCCACCTACCACCCCTCCCCTCCTTCCCTCCCTCCTTCCTCCTTCCCTCCCCTCCCTCCCCCCCCCCCCTCCCCCTTCCTCCCTTCCCTCTCCCTGCCTCCCTCCTCCTCCCCCTCCCTCCCTCCCTCCCACCACCCTCCCTCCCTCCTTTCACTACAACAGACTTCCGGCCTCATGTCTGCTCTGTATCAAATTTTGGCTGCGGGTGTTTTAATGTTATTATATTTGATACTTTCATTTTCTTGCGATTATTGTGTGTGTATTTCCTAATTCTAGTTGCTGCTAATGTCATCACAGCCTTTACTCTTTTCCTGTTCGAATCCTCATTCTCGTGAAGGTTTGAGTTTGTGTGTATGTGTGTGTGTGTGTGTGTGAATGTTTGTGTGTGTGGGTTTCTTTGTATGTGAGTGTTTTTCTGTGTGTGGGTTTTTTGTATGTGAGTGTATTTCTGTGTGTGTATGTGTGTGTTTGTGACTATGTGAGTATGTGTATGCATTCGTATGTATTTATATATGCTTCCCCATTTGATTTACCTTATTACCGATTCTATTCAGCTAAAGTTTATTTACATTGTTAATTGCAAGACGCATAACCTCAATCATGTAAAATGCATTCACTGATACCAAATACTGCTTCGATCTTATGATTTGAGAATTACAGTGTCTTATAAAAAAATATGAAAATTACAACAATGTTTGATAATGATATTAACAGCAGCGATAATTATAATGATATTAACAGTAATGATAATGATGATAATGGTATAACTGATAATAATGGGGATAACAATATCAAATGATGATAGTGATAATGTTAGTAATAATGAAAGTAATATTAGGGATTATGATAATGATGATAACAATAACAACAACAGTATCAATGATGATAATAATAATAATAATAATGGTAATAATGATAACGATAATGGTGATAATGATAATTATAATGATACTAATAATATTAAATAATGATAAAAAATGATAATGAATGAAAATATGATAACATAAAGATATGATGATAATGATGATAATGATAATGAAAATAATAATATAACACAACAATGATATAATATAATAATAATAATAATAATAATAATAATAATAATATAATGATATAATACTGAATAAACAATAATGATTGATGATAAACAACAACACAAACAATAACAATAATGATAATAATATTGATTATAATAGTGATACTAATATTCATTCATGATAATGATACAAACAATGATTATGGTAACGATAAGGGTAATACTAACGAGAGTGATCATAACAACAACAGTAAGGATAATAATGCTCATAGCAACAATAAGAACAATAATGATGATAACCACAATAACAGTGACAATAGCAGCTGTAATACCAAAAACAACATATATAATAAAACTATCTAGAAGTAAAACATTTAAAAAAAGATCAAGACAAGTACATCTGAATTCATTTTTCGAATTCAAGTCAACTTTCATATCATTTCAGCTTCATTTCCCACCTGGGAAGTGTCACACTCGGTTAATTAGTAACTTCAGACTGGATGCATTTTGCCTATATGTGAAAGCGTATGTGTATAAGTATGGGTCAAAGTATGTGTAAGTGTGGCTAAGTGTGTGTCTCTGCATGCGTATGTGTGTTTAAGTGTATGTGGAAATATGTGCAAGTGTGTTTAATTGCATGTGTAAGTTTGTGCAAGTGTATGAGTGTATGTAAGTGTATGTGTATGTGTGTTGTGTGTGTGTGATACAGAGAAGTGCACATGGTATACACCGCTGGTTCGTGTTATCTTTAAGCAATCTTTTGTACAAAATGAAATTCGAAAAAAAATCTGATGTAAAATTCTATTTGAGTCGAAAAATGGTAGAGTTGAGAGACAGATAAGGAAGGAAGAGAGAAAGAGAGGAACAGAGCAAAAGTGAGGGAGAAAGCACGAAGAGAGAGAAAGAGGAGGATGATTTTCAGAACAGAACGATGAAAATTGTGATTGTCTTAATAATGATGATTTCAATAATAATTGTGATGATAATGTATGATAAATGATAATGATAATGATTATAATAACAGTAATAATAATAATGATGATAATTACGAAAATAATAATAATAATCATAATAAGAACAGTAACGATAATAATGGTAATAATAGTATAGTAATAACAATAAAAATGATGCTGATAATGTACTAGCAATTATGATAATGATAATAATAATAATGGTAATGATAATAAGGATATAACAATTATAATAATGATATTAATAATGATGATAACAATAATGATAATAACGACAGTAATAGTAATAAAAATGGTAATCATAATAATTATAGTTTATCAAATAATGATAATGATAAAAGAAATGTACTAGTAACAATAATGACGAAGATGATATCAATTAGAATGATGAGATTATGATAAGTTGATATAGATGATAGTGAAATGCAAAATTTGAATAGAAACGTGTGTGTGTGTGTGTGTGTGTGTGTGTGTGTGTGTATGTATATGATATATATATATATATATATATATATATATATATATATATATATATATATATATAATATATATATATATAGTATATATATATATATATATA
>NW_020868289.1:176507-179007 GCF_003789085.1 Penaeus vannamei
CGCTATTCACAGGCACACACACACATCTTATATATACGTGTATATATATATTTGTGTGTGGTGTATATATAATATATATATAATATATATAATATATATATATATATATATATATATATATATATATATATATATATATATATATATATATATATATATATAAGCGTCGAACAGTCAAAACAAAGAGGTAGACTAACACCGTCGTGAATAGTTTCATGAGAATGGACATTTTCACACTAGAATTTACCGTAAACCAACCTTTACTGGCCTCGACCTTCACTTTCTTAGCAATATCCCATACATTTACAAAATCAACAGCATAAAAACAATCATCACTAGAGCCTATAACCTATGTAGCAATTGGTCGTTTTTCCATGAAATCAATTTTCTAAAAGATTTCTTTGTAAGAAATGGATACCCACTACATTTATTTGATAAAATTACAAAGACATTTCTATGTCAAAAAAAAAAAAAAAATCTCAAATCAGCCCACTGTATCAGCAGTAAAAAGGGATCACAAATATGTGAAACTGTCATTTATGGGTAAATTATGCTTAGATTTTGGAAAACAATTATAAATGCTTCTACAAAACAATTACTCTCAAATAAAATTTACCTTTGTCTAGCTACACACTTTTTAAAGCCTACGAAATGTCATGCTAACATGTTCTAAGGCTGTATACTTATTTGCTTGTCCTAACTGCCAAGTTAGGTACGTGGGGTCAATCTCACGATGGTTACGCCACCGCATATTGGACCATCGTTCTCGGCCATAAGAGAACAATCTCACAAGCACATCCTTTCTCCAACACAGATTTCAATATTCCATCCTCCCACTCCTCCCACCAAGACCTCATTATATCGGAGTCATTGCTGATCCGAAAGATGAAACCCAAGCTCAATAACACAATTATTGCAACCACCTTGTTCACCGGCTTTCTACCTCTACCCCTGACTCACCCAAATTGGTTAGTTTTACATATTGTAAATCCTATGTCACTGTATATATATTCTTTTTATGTTTTTTTGTTGTCTATATTGTCTTTTCACAGTTTTGTTATGTCATTTACGTTCTTTGATTAACGTTTTTGTATTATGTCATTATAGTTGTATTGTTATTTACATACTATTTTAAATTTAGAGAACCAATTGATTAAGTGATATTGTGCAATTGCCTTTTATCTGGTTCATCATTATAGCACTGATGATGAAGATTTGATTGATCTTCGAAACGTTCGATTGATAATAAAATGAAACTATTCACGGCGTTGTTAGTCTACCTCTACGTTTTGACTATCTATCTATATCTATCTATCTATCTATCTATATCTATATATATATATATATATGTATTATATATGCATATATATACATAAATATGATATATATATATATATATATATATATATATATATATATTACATATGTATTATATATGCATATCTATACATAAATATATAAATTATATATATGTATATTATATATATACTATTTATACACACACACACACACACACACACACACACACACACACACACACACACACATATATATATATTATATATATATAATATATATATATATATATATATATATATTATGTATGTATATATATAATATATATATATGTGTGTGTGTGTGTGTGTGTGTGTGTACAAACAGATATAGTGAGTCTTCCCTCCGCTGACATCCCAGCTCCACTAGACCATGAAGACAGCTGTCTGAGGCAGCCCGCCACAGAGGCCATACAGAACGACTGCCTTTGATGATGTAAGTAAATGTGCCGGAACTCTAGGGCGAAAAGGTAACATCGGAGATGAGATCAATTACATGAGAGAAAGAGAGGGAGGAGAGAAAGAGAGAGAGAGAGAGAGAGAGTTGAAGGAAAATGTGCACCAAGAAAGGGAAATAAATGATAGGACAAAATATCAAATAAAAAGTCCCAATTTCCCTATTCCTTGTGTCCTGTTCGACCTTCTTTCCATTTTCCTCTAAGTTCCTCCCTTGGATTCATTCCTCTTCCACATTCTTTACCTTTTCCTTTTCCTACCCTTCTCCAAAGTCTTCCCCTCTTCCAAATTCGTTCCCTCTCCTCTTCCTCTTCCAAATTCCTCCATTCTCCTTTTCCTCTTCTAAGTTCCTCGCTTCTTCTCTTCCTCTACCCAATTCCTCCCCTTTCTCCTTCCTCTTCCAAATTCCTCCAATCCTCCCTTCCTCTACCAAATTCCTCCCCTCTTCCCTTTCTTCAAAACCCTTCTCTTCTTCCCTATATTTTCTAAATTCCTTCTCTTTCTCTCTTTCCTTCCTCCCACTTTCCATCTCCGTCTTCACGTCCCACCAACTACATAAGGTAAGGAGCGTCCCCAAAAGCAAGGGAAACCGAGCCCGAAGTCAGTGCCAGGAGTTCGAAGTGACGATGTCAACCAAGAAAAGGGAATCCCGTTTTCTTTTTTTTTTTTTTTTTATTCCTGGGAGAACGGGAGGCGTAACTGAAGTAAAA
>NW_020868289.1:189007-191507 GCF_003789085.1 Penaeus vannamei
CTTTGAAATCACGCACGAACGAGGGGCGGCCGGGCGCTGGGTCTCGATCTGCCCGTCTCTCGGAATAAGAAAAAAATGTGAGATTATGTATGCTTATATGTATGTGTGTATGCATATATGTATATATATATATGTATATATATGTTGTGTATATATGTGGTGTGTGTGTGTGTTTGTATGCGTGTTTGTTTGTTTGTGTGTGTTCAATATGTATATATATATATATATATATATATATATATATATATATATATATATATATATATATGTGTGTGTGTGTGTGTGTGTGTGTGTGTGTGTGTGTGTGTGTGTGTGTGTGTGTGTGTGTGTGTGTGTGTGTGTATGTGTGTGTGTGTGTGTGTGTGTGTGTCTGCATATATATATATATATATATATATATATATATATATATATATATATATATATATATATATATATATATATATATATATATATACATCTGTGTGTGTGTGCATTCATTATCATTACTGCCTCTGCCAAGGAGGTTATGCTTTTGGTCGCGTTGATTTGTTTCCTGTTTGTCTGTTTGTAATTGTTCCCCCACTGTAATCATCAGTGTTATTGTTATCTTTATTACCTACTCTAACGAGGTCATGTTTTTGGCAGCGTTGGTTAGTTTGTCTGTTTGCTTGATTATTTTTTTACCAGAGATGTGTCTTAGCCTTATTTAGATGCTTAAATTTCGGTGGCGATCCTGGATATTATTTGTTAGTTTAATAGCAGGATAACTCAAAAAGTTATGAAAAGATTTTTAAGAAAAACTTCATCATAATTGCTATTACTACTATTATTATTTTTGGTATTTTGATCATTATTGCAATTATTATTATTATTATTATTACTATGATTATTATCATTACTATTATCATTATTATTACCATCATTATCAGTATTTTTTTTATCATTGCTATCATTTTTATCATAATTACTATTATTATTGTTATCATTATTATAATTATTGATATCATTGTTATTATCATTATACTCATGATTATCATTATTATCATTATTATTACTATTATCGTTATCATTTTAATGATAATAATCCTTATCATCATATATCATTATTATCATTATCATTATTATTTTCATTATTTTTATTACTATTATTATTATCATCCTTATTGTCATCATTATCCAATTTATTATCATTATTATCATTATTATCACCGTTATTGTTATTATCAACATTATCATTTATCATTCTTTTTTACCATTTAATCTACTGTCATTATCTATTATCACTATTTTTTTCATTATTATTATCATTATCATTATCCTCATTTGTACTATGACTGCTATCCTTATTATCATCATTTCCATTATTATCATTATCATCACTTGTACTATCGCTACCATTCTTATCATTATGATTTCCATTATTATTATCAGTATCATTGTTATCATTCTTATTATCATTACTATAATTACTCCAAATACCATTATCATTACAAATATAACCATTATCAGTAGTAGTAGAAGTAGTCATAGTAGTCGTAGTAAGTAGTCGTAGCAGAAGTAGTTTTTTTGTTCGTATTCTGTCACTGATAATCATTATCATTACTTGCCTTCGTTACAATTTTCATGATCAATTTCTTGTGATGTCACTGTGTTTGTTATTGTCACTATTTTTATTGATATTGCTTTTATCAATATAATTAACTTATATTCATCATTTCTCATTAGTATGTTATTCTGTCATCATCAATTTCTATATCTCGTCATTTATTCTTATTGATGGTGTTGTTATCACTTATCTGTGATTGCTGATATCTTATCCGTTCTCTTATTATTATTCTTTCTCCTTCTACTTCTTCTTCTTCTTCTACTTTCTTCTTCTTCTTTCTTATACTTCTTTTTCTTTCTTCTAGTTATTTTTCTTCTTTCTTTCTTTCTTCCTTCCTTTCTTTCTTCTAGTTATTCTTATTCTTTCTTTCTTCTTCCTCTTTCTTCTTCTCCTTCTTATTATTATTCTTCCTTTCTTCATTTCTTCTTCTCCTTCTTATTCTTTCTTTCTTCCTTTCTTCTTATTATTATTCTTTCTTTCTTCCTTTCTTCTTCTCCTTCTTATTCCTTCTTTCTTCCTTTCTTCTTCTCCTTCTCATTCTTTCTTTCTTCCTTTCTTCTTCTCCTTCTTATTCTTTTCTTTTCTTTCTCCTCTTTCTTCTATTCTTCTTTCTTTCATTCTTCTTCATCTTCTTATCTTCTTCTCTTTCTTCTTTCTTCCTTTCTTCTTCTTCTTCTTTCATCATCATCATCATCATCTTTCACCTTGTTTATTTATGAGACAACAGAAAAAAAAAACATAAATCAACAGACATGCATCTGCTTGCACTCGCCCCTCCCCTCGCCATGGCCATACACCCGAGTGCATGTTACTTTTCAAAAATATCATCCGCAAATGAGTGCCTGAGGGACTGCATGCGTGAGTGCGTGCGCGTGCGAGTGGCACTGAGAGGGTGGCACTAGGATACTCGCA
>NW_020868289.1:196507-213325 GCF_003789085.1 Penaeus vannamei
AGAAGAGAGAAAGGAAGAGGGAAGGGTAAGGAGGGCGAGGGACAGAGGGGAGAGAGAGAAAGGGAGAGGGGAAGGAGGGAGAAGGGCAGAGGTGAGAGAGAGAAAGGAAGGGGAGAAGGAGGGAGGGGACTGAGGAGAGAGAGAGAAGGGAGAGGGGAAAAGAGAGGAAGGGAGAAGTGATAGCAAGGAGGGATAGGGACAGGAGGTGAGGGGAGAAGGGAGAGGGACAGAGGAGAGAGAGAAAGGAAGAGGGGAGGAGGGAGAAGGGCAGAGGGAGAGTTTGAAAGGAAGGGGGGAAAAGAGAGGAAGGGGAGAAGTGATAAGAAGGAGAGAGAGGAAAGAAGAGGGGAAAGGAGAGAGGAAGAAGGAGGGAGGAAGGAGGGGAGGACTGGAGGGAGAAAAAGAAAGGAAGAAGGGAAAGGAGAGAAAGGAAGAGGATAAAAGAGAGGAAGGGGAGAAGTGAGGAAGGAGGGAGGGGACTGAGAGGGAGAAGAGAAAGGAAGAGGGGAAACGACAGAGAACGAAGCGAAGGGGGGAAGGTGGCAAGGAGCAGAGGGGAGAGGGAGAAAGGAATAAAGGAAAGGCAGAGGAAGAAAAGAAGGAGGAAGGATGGAGAGGAAGAAGGGGAAAGCGATATGAATAGAGTGACTAGAGAAGGAGAAAGAGGAAGAGGGGGAAAAGAGTAAGAAAGGGAGCAAGGAAACGAATAAGGTGAAACAAGAAGAAAGAGAGGAGATGAAGAAGAGAAGAAAGAGACGGATAAGAGAGGGGAAGAAGGAAAAGTAACGGGTTTTGAAAGGGGGGAATAAAGCGAAAGGAGGAGAAAGAAAATAGGGGATAGATAGAGAGGGGATAAACAGTAGAATGAAGTAGAGAGGTGAAGAAAAGGTGAGAAAGAGGAGGGGAAGATAGAAAGACAAAGCAGTAGAAGAGAAAAGAACGTGATACATAGATAAGAAAGATAATAGCAATAACAATAAAATTATGATAATAGTAACAATGTGAACAACAATAATAAAAATGGTAATAATAATAACAATAATAATAATGATAATAGTAATAATAATATGATAATATTAATAATGACAATAATGATAATGATAATAATAATGATAATAATAACAATAATAACATTGATAATAATGATAATAGTAATAAGGATAATAATAATAATAATAAAAGTAATAATAATGAATATAATAATAATGATAATGATATAATGATAATATATGATAATAATAATGATAATAATAATAATAATAATAAAACAATGATTATAGAATAAATAATGTTGGTAATAAAAATGATGATAATAATAATGATAACAATAATGGCAATGACGATGATGTTAATGATAATAGCGATGGCAATAATAAAGATGGTATTAGAAATAATAATATCAATGAAAATAAATTCCAGTGATTATAACGAAAGACCGAGACTAACAGAAAAAACATGATACAAAATGAGATATTATATATAGATATATACATTAAAAAAAAAAAAAAAAAAAAAAAAAAAAAAAAAAAAAAAAAATATATTATTATATATATATATATATATATATATATATATATATATATATATATATATATATATATATATTATATATATATATATATATATATATATATATATATATATATATATATATATATATATATATATATATATATAACAGAGAGAGAAAAATCAGCAAAACCTGCCGCGGCAATCCCGAGGGTCGTTTCGCCAATACGCTCCAGTGAGTGACCTTGACCTCGGTGTCGCGTCGAGGGCCAGGGAAGGATGTTAAAAAAAGTTTGTTTTTCTTATTATCATTACTTGTACTGTATGTTATCGTTGTTTCTGTTATTTTCTTACTTTTATTATCATTACTATAGTTATTTCTGTATTATTTTTATTGTTTTTAATATCAATGTTATCATAAATGTTATTATTATTGTCATTATTATTATCATCATTATTATCATCATTATCATTATTACCACCTTTATTATTTTCATTATGTTTATTATCATTACTATTACTATTATTGTTGTCTCATTATCATCTTTACTGTTATTATTATTATTTATTATCATTATTATTATTATTGTTATTATTGTTATATTATATTATTATCATTATTATTATTATTATTATATTTATTATTACTATTATTATTATTATTATTGTTATTACTATTATCGTTCTTATTGTTATTGATATTATTATTATTTTCACTTATTATTATCATTTTCATTCTTAGCATCATTTTTACTATCATTATCATTATTTTCACTATTATCATTACTATTGTTGTTACTATTATTTGTATTATTATTATTACCATTATCATTAGTATTACTCTTGTTATTACTATTATTATTATTATTATTATTATATTATTATTACTATCTTTATTAATATTATTATTATTACAATTATTATTTCTACTATTATCATCATTGTTATTATTACTGCTGTTGCTGCTGCTGTTATTATTATCATCAATATTATCATTTTCATTAGTATCATTACTAATATTATCATTATTATCATCATTACTATCATTATTATTATAATTATCATCAATATTGTCATTATTATTTATCATATTATCATTATATTATCATTATTATTATCATTATTATCATCATTATATTATCATCATATTTTGTTGTTAGTATTATTATCATTATTGTTATAATTGTTGATATTTTGTTATTGTTATTATTATCTTTATATTCATTATCATTAGTCATTATTATTATTACTATAATCATTATTATTATTATTATTATTATTATTATCATTATTATTATTATTATTATTATTATTATCATTATGATCATCATCATTATTGTTATTATTGTTATTATTATTATTATCATCAATATTATTGTTGCTGTTGTTATCATCATCATAATCATTGTCATAATTATCATTATTACTACTACTACTGCTGCTATTATTATTATCATTGATGCATCATGATTGCTATCATTATCATTATTATCATTATATGCTGTTCTTGTTGTTTATACCATCGTTAATAAAATATTGGCGTTTCTGCTATTGCTGTTGTAACATTGTTTTGTATCACCTTATAACTGTTGATAGCACTGTTATCATGCCGGTAGTAACATTAATATTATCTTCCGTCATTGCCACTTCGTTATCAACCGTATTTATCTTATCTATATCTATCTAACTCTCTTTCTTCTTCCCCTTCCTCCTCCTCTTCTTCTTTTTCGTTTTCTTGGTCATCGATTTCTACTTTTTCTGCTTCTTCTTCTTTACTCTCTTTCTTCTTCTTCAGCTTCCTTTATCATTTCTCGTGTTTACCTCCTTCTTCGTTAAATCACTACGCTAAATAAAATGGAACGGCCTCAAATCTCGATTAAAGTCACCCCTGGAACTATAAAGAGAAAATAAGCGTGTCTCTGCCCTAGATTTCTCTGTGATAGCGTGAAGAAATCGTATTTGTCACAGAACGATCATGATGTGTAAAATAACCCCACACGCGGAACGTACATGAAGAATATGCTAATGTACGAAATTTTAAAAAGGATAAAGATTTTCGGAGGTAAACATTTTTCACTATATACATATGTATGTATATATGTGTGTGTGCATATATATATATATATATATATATATATATATATATATAATATATATATAATATATATATATATGTATATACTCTGGGGCGACGGATATACACGATATAAGTGTATGTATGGATATATATATGCATATATATATATATATATAATATATATATATATATATATATATATATATAATATATATATTATACATATATACATATAATACATATATGTATATATATTATATATATATATATATATATATATATATATATATATATATATATGTATGTATGTATATGTATTTTTTTTTTTTTTTTTTTTACTAATATTCGTGTGCTTCCACTTTTTTGACAATGAACACATTTTTTTTTAGCTTCTATCATGATAAATCTTTTCATTGCGCGTACATTTTTTTTTTTTTTTTAATACTATGATTGCTCTTTTTTTGTTTTCCCTCTCTCCGTATGCACTGCCGGACTGATATGCACTGACGAGTCGCAGAAGGAGGCCCTGATCAGTTCTGGCGCGCGGAGGCCCCAGCAGGAGCTCCCTCATCTCCTGGCAGAGTCCAGACAAGAGCCTGAGGTCGAACTCCTTTCCTTCGAAGTCCCGCTCCTGCTTGAAGCGAGCCAGACCCAAGTCGATGATCGTCGCTCGCACTTGCGTCTCGCTCACTTTCACGCACACGTTGTTCGAGGACAGGTCCAGGTGCGCTACTCCGGCCTTGTGCATGCGCTTGAGGGCGCTGCGCAGCTGCTCGAGGACGTCCTCCAGCTGAGCGGGAGAGAGCAGCCTCTTCTCCACGTAGTGCCTCAGAGTGGCACCGGCAAAGCGGCTCACGGCGACGCGGTGCTTGTCCTCGACCATGACGGCCTCCAACTGCTACAGCCCCTTCTCCCCTTAGAGCATGAGCAGGGCTTGGACCTCCCGCTTGAACGTCCAGTCCTCGCACCGCTTCATGCGCTTCACCACCAGCTTCTGGTCTGCGCTCGAGAGGAGCGTCGCGACCCCGTAGGCGCCGCGACCCAGCTTGCTCGAGCGCCAGCCGCCCGTGCGCCGCAGGTACTCGGCCTTGGACCACAAGGGCGCCGCCACCTGCCTCAGGAACTTGTCCATCGCTGACTCCAGCTTCATTCCGCCCTTTTGAGAAGACGCGCTCAGCTGCGGACGAGGCGCGGGTCCTGAAGGGGGCGCAGATACCCCTTGTGAAGCTTCTCATTTACAGCGGATGCTGTTGGGGCGTTTTGGCTTCGGTATCGAGGTTGTTCGAACACGAAGCCGGACCCAACATCCCCCCCCCCAATAAAGTATGTGTGTGTGTGTTTATGAGTGTCTCTGTGGTGTGTTTAAGAGTGTCTGTGTGTGTGTGTGTTTATGAGTGTGTCTGTGTGTGTGTTTATGAGTATGTGTGTGTGTGTGTTTATGAGTGTGTCTGTGTGTAAACATACATTTATATATATATATATATTATATATAATATATATATATATATATATATATATATATATATATATGGTATATATACAGATACATACACACACACACACGCACACACACACACACAACACACACACACACACACACACACACACACACACACACACACACACACACACACACACACACACACACATATATATATATAATATATATATATATATATAATATATATATACATATATATATGTATGTATGTAGTATGTATGTATACTTGTGTGTGTGTTTATGATTTTTCTTTTCTTTTCTTTTTTTTTACTAATATTCGCTTGATTCCACATTTTTGACATTGAAAAAAATATTTGCTTCTATTATGATCTGAAATCTTTTCATTGCGCGAACACTTTTTATGCTATGCTCTTTTTTTGTTTTCCCTCTCTCCGTATGCACTGCCGGACTGATATGCACTGACGAGTCGCAGAAGGAGGCCCTGATCAGTTCTGGCGCGCGGAGGCCCCCAGCAGGAGCTCCCTCATCTCCTGGCAGAGTCCAGACAAGAGCCTGAGGTCGAACTCCTTTCCTTCCTCGAAGTCCCGCTCCTGCTTGAAGCGAGCCAGACCCAAGTCGATGATCGTCGCTCGCACTTGCGTCTCGCTCACTTTCACGCACACGTTGTTCGAGGACAGGTCCAGGTGCGCTACTCCGGCCTTGTGCATGCGCTTGAGGGCGCTGCGCAGCTGCTCGAGGACGTCCTCCAGCTGAGCGGGAGAGAGCAGCCTCTTCTCCACGTAGTGCCTCAGAGTGGCACCGGCAAAGCGGCTCACGGCGACGCGGTGCTTGTCCTCGACCATGACGGCCTCCAACTGCTACAGCCCCTTCTCCCCTTAGAGCATGAGCAGGGCTTGGACCTCCCGCTTGAACGTCCAGTCCTCGCACCGCTTCATGCGCTTCACCACCAGCTTCTGGTCTGCGCTCGAGAGGAGCGTCGCGACCCCGTAGGCGCCGCGACCCAGCTTGCTCGAGCGCCAGCCGCCCGTGCGCCGCAGGTACTCGGCCTTGGACCACAAGGGCGCCGCCACCTGCCTCAGGAACTTGTCCATCGCTGACTCCAGCTTCATTCCGCCCTTTTGAGAAGACGCGCTCAGCTGCGGACGAGGCGCGGGTCCTGAAGGGGGCGCAGATACCCCTTGTGAAGCTTCTCATTTACAGCGGATGCTGTTGGGGCGTTTTGGCTTCGGTATCGAGGTTGTTCGAACACGAAGCCGGACCCAACATCCCCCCCAATAAAGTATGTGTGTGTGTGTGTTTATGAGTGTGTCTCTGTGTGTGTGTGTGTTTATGAGTGTCTGTGTGTGTGTGTGTTTATGAGTGTGTGTCTGTGTGTGTGTGTGTGTGTGTTTTGAGTGTGTCTGTGTCTGTGTGTGTGTGTGTGTGTTTATGAGTGTGTCTGTGTGTGTGTGTGTTTATGTGTGTGTGTCTGTGTATGTGTGTGTGTCTGTGTATGTGTGTGTGTGTGTGTTTATGAGTGTTTTTGTGTGTGTGTGTGTTTATACATGAGTGTGTGTCTGTGTATGTGTGTGTGTTTATACATGTGTGTGTATGTGTGTATGTGTGTTTATGAGTGTTTTGTGTGTGTGTGTGTGTTTATACATGTGTGTGTGTCTGTGTATGTGTGTGTGTGTGTGTTTATACGTGTGTGTGTCTGTGTATGTGTATGTATGTGTGTTTATGAGTGTTTTTGTCTGTGTGTGTGTTTATACATGTGTGTGTCTGTGTATGTGTGTGTGTTTATACATGTGTGTGTGTCTGTGTATGTGTGTGTATGTGTGTTTATGAGTGTTTTTGTCTGTGTGTGTGTTTATACATGTGTGTGTGTCTGTGTATTGTGTGTGTGTGTGTCTGTGTGTGTGTGTGTGTGTCTGTTTATACATGTGTGTGTGTCTGTGTATGTGTGTATATGTGTGTTTATGAGTGTTTTTGTCTGTGTATGTGTGTGTGTCTGTGTATGTGTGTGTGTTGTGTTTATGAGTGTTTTTTGTGTGTGTGTGTGTTTATACATGAGTGTGTGTCTGTGTATGTGTGTGTGTTTATACATGTGTGTGTGTCTGTGTATGTGTGTATGTGTGTTTATGAGTGTTTTTGTGTGTGTGTGTGTTTATACATGTGTGTGTGTCTGTGTATGTGTGTATGTGTGTGTTTATACGTGTGTGTGTCTGTGTATGTGTGTTTATGAGTGTTTTTGTCTGTGTGTGTGTTTATACATGTGTGTGTCTGTGTATGTGTGTGTGTTTATACATGTGTGTGTGTCTGTGTATGTGTGTGTATGTGTGTTTATGAGTGTTTTTGTCTGTGTGTGTGTTTATACATGTGTGTGTGTCTGTGTATGTGTGTGTGTGTGTGTCTGTGTGTGTGTGTGTGTGTCTGTTTATACATGTGCGTGTGTCTGTGTATGTGTGTATATGTGTGTTTATGAGTGTTTTTGTCTGTGTATGTGTGTGTGTCTGTGTATGTGTGTGTGTGTGTGTTTATGAGTGTTTTTGTGTGTGTGTGTGTTTATCATGTGTGTCTGTGTATGTGTGTGTGTTTATACATGTGTGTGTGTCTGTGTATGTGTGTATGTGTGTGTTTATACGTGTGTGTGTCTGTGTATGTGTGTTTTAGTGTTTTTGTCTGTGTGTGTGTTTATACATGTTGTGTGTGTGTCTGTGTATGTGTGTGTATGTGTGTTTATGAGTGTTTTTGTCTGTGTGTGTGTTTATACATGTGTGTGTGTCTGTGTATGTGTGTGTGTGTGTCTGTGTGTGTGTGTGTGTCTGTTTATACATGTGTGTGTGTCTGTGTATGTGTGTATATGTGTGTTTATGAGTGTTTTTGTCTGTGTGTGTGCCTGTGTTTGTGTGTGTGTGTGTGGGCGAATCCCGCCCAAAACGATTCGCCCTGCAACCACCCGAGACCTCATACGCTGTGTCTGCGGCAACCGGGAATGTGATACTTAAAGACAATAAAAAAAATAATCGGTGTTTTATCTCCATCCCTGCTAAAATTGCTACATACCATGCTTCATATAGTCGTCTCATCTAATTAAGAGCAAGAACCTTTAACAGTGTGTGTGTGTTTGAATGTGTTTGTGTGCGTGCGTGTGTGTGTATGTGTGTGTTTCATCTGTGTGTGTGTTCTGTGTGTGTGTGTGTGTGTGTGTGTGTGTGTGTGTGTTTCATCTGTGTGTGTGTGTTTATCTGTGTGTGTTAGTGTGTGTACGTATGTTTTTTTTTTGTGTGTGTGTGTGTGCATATGTGTATAAATAGTTTTCCTCTTTATTATGCATACTTTTTTCTTTCTACATATCTCTCTTTGTTCTTTTTATGATTCTCTCTCTCTCTCTCTCTCTCTCTCTCTCTCTCTCTCTCTCTCTTTTAATATAGATTATTAGTTGTTATTATTACTATATGTTCAATTATGCACTTGTTAAAATCCTTTGTGTAGTTTCATGTTAACCACCTACCCGTCCTTCTTTTGCTTAACATCTAATTTTTCAGTAAAAGTGATTGTGTATGACATCTACCTTCAAATAGATGACTGAGACTCTACGACCGATGACAGACACCTCGTACTTACAAAACAGGACTAAAGAAGCTCGACCGCGAATTCTACTAGCATGAAAAAATCATAAATATGAAAAAAACTGGCTCACTGATAATTATTATCATTACCTATGATCCATCCCTGAGTTTCTTTGCAAAAAAAAAAAAAAAAAAAAAAAAATAAATAAAAAAAAAAAAAAAAAAAAACTATTTCTTTATATTAGTATGGTTTGTGGTCGAGCTTCTGCAAGACACCTTCCCAGTCCACTTGTTATCCACTACCATCATCAGTGTCTTAATTTTTGCAATTAATCAGAGCAATTAAATTAGATACATTTTTAGTCAATTTTGTAGGCCATAGTCCATTTTTTTTATGTAGCAATCCAGCAGGGATGGTGTAAACGACGTCCTAGAGTCACAACAACTAGGCTGATTGTGCAGTGTAAACTTCTCAGTTAGATGCGTGAGTGGTCATCCTCTCCTTTTACCCATACATATTCAGCCATTGTAATGCATATGACTTTACAGTTCACAGCTCCGATTACAGAATAACAAAATGATTGATATTTTTTACCAAAAACAATGATATTGTTTGGTTTGCCCGGGGACCCATCATGTGTGCAAGGGTAATGTGGTCCATGGGGCGTGCAGTGGTTCATTCAGGAAAATTCAGTTCAGAAAACTCATTCAATAATGAACAAGGTCGACACTGAGTCAGACAAATGAATCTGGCCTCGATCCGAGACTTACTTAGTTTCGGACAAAGCCGGTCTTGTTTTGTTATTGGTCTTGTTATACTATTCTTCCACCAACACTGATGATTTTTTTATTTTGTTTGGAAAGACAAACAATATAGATCTGCCTTTTTCGATTGGCCACTTTCTCCCTCCCTCTCTCCTCTCTCTCTCTCTCTCTCTCTCTCTCTCTCTCCTCTTCCTCTTCTCTTTCTCTGTCTCTCTCTTTCTCTGTCTCTCCTTCTCTCTCTTTCTCTGCCTCTCTCTTTCTCTGTCTCTCTTTCTCTTCTTCTCTTTCTCTCTTTTCTCTCTCTCTCTCCTTTTCCTTCTTTCTCCCTACAGTCAATGCTTTGTCATGGGCAGCCAGGGTGTGCCACTTACACACTTGCGACTTTCCTAATTTCTTGATCCATTTAAATTTTAGTTGAATACCTATCAGTACTATCGATCGTAGTCATTTCAGATCAGCTTAGAATTATGTGATTGGCTGGAAACAGAAAAACATGAGAAATAATGGGAGAGAAAGCACGCAATTTGCTATCTTGTCTCATAAATCATAATGTATCCCTTTCTCTCTATCTTTGTTTTCACTATCTTTCCAATTGTCTCTCTATCAGCCCATTGTTACATCTCACCCAACTCACTACCACTATGTTGACAAGGAGCCATGCAGACAAAACCATGCAGGTTGACAAGGGTTCTGTGCATTTACTAGACTACCGAGAGAGAGAGAGAGAGAGAGAGAGAGAGAGAGAGAGAGAGAGAGAGAGAGAGAGAGAGAGAGAGAGAGAGAGAGAGAGAGAGAGAGAGAGAGAGAGAGAGAGAGAGAGAGAGAGAGAGAGAGAGAGAGAGAGAGAGAGAGAGAGAGAGAGAGAGAGAGAGAGAGAGAGAGAGAGGGAGGGAGGGAGGGAGGGAGGGAGGGAGAGACATCAGTCAGCGAGTGAGAAAGAGAAAGAGAGACAGGAGGCACTCATGATGACTTCATTGAATCCAATACTCTCGTGGTCATAGGGTCAAGACCGCAGACGAGCAATGGGTTGGTGTTTTAGTTGAAAGCGGGTTTGCTGCGGGAGAAGGGAGTGAAAAATTAATCTTTTCTTCGTAAAAATTTTCCTGAACTGAACCATGTGTGGAATATTTTTGTCATTACTATTTCAGTTATCTTTTTTATCATTATAATTACTATTGTCATGATTATCATCCTTATTATTAACTTTATCATGATTACCATTATTTTGTTATTATCTTAATTTCCGTCATCATTATCATCATCATTTTTATTAGTCACTATTTTTTATTAACGTTGGTGTTAGTGTTTTTTTCTTTTTTCCCTCATTTTCAATATCAATGTTCATGTCATCAAGCATCGTAAATCTCAAGAGTATGATGCAGAACCGATAAAAAGACAATATATTCGATTTACTATGAATGTAATTTATTTTTTCTAGACTCACCGATTCATTAGGTAACGATGGTGATAACGATGATTTTCATTATCATTATCATCATTATTGTTATTATTATTATTAATATTTGAATGATGATGATAATGCAAATAATTATACTATCTTTGCCATCGTTATTATTGGTATTGTCATCATTATCTATTTTTTTTAATATCATCAACAATATCATTATCATCATCCATTATTATTATTATTATCAATATCATAATGATCATAATAACAATAATGATGATGATAGTAAATGATATTCCTACCATTACTACATGATATGACAATAACGATAATGATAAAAATAACAATGATGATAATGATAATACAGATAACAGACAGACCGATACAGCTTGATGACCAGATAAATACAGATTTATAGATAAAAGACATTACCTGGAGGCATCATAACATGCACAATACAACACATACAACTAACACACACTAACACACTCCAATCTGAATGCACAACCATGTAAGCGCACTTTCACAACCTCTTTTAAGATAACCCCCAATCTCCATGGAGGTCGCTGCATGCAATTGAAGAATCCTGCAAAGATAATATTCTTCGAGGGCGATTCTTCAGGAAGTAATTGCTTGCACAGTACCGGTTAGCAACATCCGACGTCGCTGGGGCTTACGTGCGTGCGTGCAAGTTGCAGGTCGCGTGCGGAAACATTTCGCATTTCGAGACATTAAAAGGCCTTTGAAAGGGAGGAAAACTTTATTTCAAGCTCGGATTAGATTTTCTTTTATTTATCTTAACCGCTTCGTTCCTGGTCTTTCGTTGTTGTTTTTTTTTCTTGTCTCCTTCGTAAAGCTCTTTCTCTCTGTTATCTCTGTTATCTTCGCTTTCTGTTTATGACTTGATTTATTTCTCATCATGATTATTATTATTCGTATTCATTATTACTATTATCATTATTGTCATTATTACTATTATTGCTGTTATTAGTATTATTGATATTGCTGTTGTTAATCTTATTGCTGTTATTAGTATTAGTATTAGTATCATTATCATTATCATTATCTTTACAATCATTGTCAATATTATCATCATAACTATCATCCTTATTATCATCATTATTCATTATCATGATCATTTCATTATCATTATCATTATTGTTGTTACTTTCGCCATGAGGTAGCGTTGGTTTGTTTAGCTGTTGGTTCTCATGATAACTCACGATAACACGATAATTTACGATAACTCACGATAACTTACGATAATTGACACGATAACGCGATAATTTACGATAATTGACTCACGATAACGCGATAATTTACGATAAGTGACTCACGATAACTCACGATAACATACGATAATTTACGATAATTGACTCACGATAACTTACGATAATTGACTCACGATAACACGATGATTTACGATAATTGACTCACGATCTCACGATAACTCACGATAACTTACGATAACTTACGATGATTTACGATAATTGACTCACGATCTCACGATAACTTACGATGATTTACGATAATTGACTCACGATAACTCACGATAACATACGATAATTTACGATAATTGACACGATAACTCACGATAATTTACGATAATTGATTCACGATAACACGATAATTTACGATAACTACCTGACGATAACTCACGATAAGTTATAAACAGATTTTTATCATTCTTCTACCAGAGGTGTGTCTTGGCCCAAATTCAATGCCATTAAATTTTGGTGATGACTCGGATCGTGATCTGAATGCAGGAATCTTTTTTAATGATTCATTAGCATAGCGAGATAGGGACAACTTAAACATTTTGGTGATCATTATTACCAATATTGTGATTATTATAATAATAAATCATTATTAAGATTTTTATTATTATTATTACTACTATTATTATTATCACCATCATTATTATTATTATTATCATCATCAATCATCATCATCATCATCATCATCATCATCATCATCATCATCATCATCATCATCATCATCATCATCATCATCATCATTCATCATCATCATCATCATCATTATTATTATTATCATCATCATAATCATCTTTATTATCATCATTACCATCATCATTAGCATCATAATTTACATTAACGTTACCATTATATTATTATCACCATCATCATCATTTTATTATCATCGTTATAGTATCATTACTATTATCATTATGATAATTGCTATTTTTTATATCATTATCATTATTGTTATAATTATTGTTATCATTACTATCATTTTAATCATTAGCAGTTGACATTCATCTTTTTTAGAATCCTTAATATTACTTTTATTGTTATTATTATTATCACCATCATTCTCATTATTATCATCATAATCATTATCCTCATTGTTTTTATCATAATTATTATCATCTATTTTCACTGTCATTATTATCGTTATTCTTATCATAAATTATCTGTAATGTTATTATTCTTGTTATTATCATCATTATCATTATTTTTTTCATCTCTATCATCCTTTTTTAGAATCCTTAATATTACTTTTATTGTTATTATTATTATCACGATCATTCTCATTATTATCATCATAATCATTATCCTCATTGTTTTTATCATAATTATTATCATCTATTTCACTGTCATTATATCGTTATTCTTATCATAAATTATCAGTAATGTTATTATTCTTGTTATTATCATCATTATCATTATTTTTTCCATCTCTATCATCCTTTTTTAGAATCCTTAATATTACTTTTATTGTTATTATTATTATCACCATCATTCTCATTATTATCATCATAATCATTATCCTCATTGTTTTTATCATAATTATTATCATCTATTTTCACTGTCATTATTATCGTTATTCTTATCATAAATTATCAGTAATGTTATTATTCTTGTTATTATCATCATTATCATTATTTTTTCCATCTCTATCATCCTTATTGTTACCATTATCATTTTCATTATTGTTAGTATTATCATTATTATTATTATTATTACTATCATTGTTTTTAATATCATCATCATAATCCTTATCATTATCATTGTTATTATTGTCACCCTTATCGTTATTATTATCATTATCATTGTTATTATTGTTCCTATTATAATCATGATCATTATCATTATCGTATTTATCATCAGTGTTATTATCAGTATCATCATCATTGTCATAATGATAATGCTGATGATAATATTTATTACTATCATTGTCATCATTATGATTACTATTATTAGTAGTAGTATTAGTAGTGGTCGTAGTTGTAGAATTGTTATTATTGTGATTTTTTCGTTTGTTGTTATAATTAGTAGTAGTAGTAGGACTTGTAAATGTATTACTGTTATCGTTATTATTACTGTTATTATGATTATCATTATTAGTATAATTATCATTGTTGTTCTTGCTCCTTTTTGTATGGGCATCACCATTATTTTTAGTAGTAATATCATTATTATTATCATTATCATTATCATTACTGTTATCATCATCGTTATTATTATTGTTGTCATCCCCATTACTATTTCTATAGTGATTATCATTCTCTTTAATATCAATATCATTATTAGCATAATTAACATTATTATCATTTCTATCATCATTAGTATTGGTTAGTATCATCATTGTTATTGTCATCATAATCATCATCATTGTTGTTGTCATTGTTACCATTACTTTTGCCATTGTTATCATTATTATAATTTTTATATTATCATTACTACTACTACTCCTACCATTGTTATTACTATCATCATTGTTATCCTTATTATAATTATTATCATATATGTCTTTATCTTTATTACTACTATTACTATCATTATTTTTGTTTCTATTGCGTTTATCATTACTATCATCATTACTGTTATCATCACCATTATCATAATCATTATTATTGCTATCATTATTATTATCATTCTCATTATCGCTTTTATTATCACCAAAATCATTACCATTATAATTATCATTATCGCACTTGTTAACATAGGTATCAATAATCATATTTTCCATTATTAATCATCTGATATTAGTTAATTATTCATTCCTCTATTTTCCGTATCATTTCCTCTGCTTATCGGTTTATACCCAACATTAATCCTTATCTTTATAATCGTTATGATATTAAAATCATTATCACAATCACCATTATGTCACCATCATTTTAATTATTATCACATCATAAAAAAGTTTTATGTGTCCTTTCTGTGTGGGAGAATAGAGGTTTGTTTGTGTGTGTAAACCGTGTGTTTGCTCGTTTGTTTGTTTTGTGTGTATATTTGTGTGTTTAAATCCGTATGTTTGTGTATGTGAGTGAGTGTGTGTGTGTGTGTGTGTGTGTGTGTGTGTGTGTGTGTGTGTGTGTGTGTGTGTGTGTGTGTGTGTGTGTGTGTGTGTGTGTGTGTGTGTGTGTGTGTGTGTGTGTGGTGTGTGTGTGTGTGTGTGTGTGTGTGTGCGGTGTGTGTGTATGTAGTGTATGTATGTATGTATATGTGAATAAATCCGATAGTCTGCATGTGTGCGTATTCCCGTGTGTGTGTGTCTGAGCCCGTGTGCGTGAGAAGTCCTTCTGCGTGAACGTGAATTCCCGCGTGCGTGCGACACGGCGAAATTCCATTCCCGCCAAACAGCCATTTTATCACAACAACAACGGCCGTCATTCCGAACACGACCTTGCGCCTGACCTTGACCAATGCATCTGCAGGAAAGGACAACATTCTCGTGTAATCCAGTTACTTATTTACAGTTAAGAATAATATTGATTTTGCTTTGTGGGTATTTTCAGATGTGGAAGAATAGGCTCGTGTGAGGAACGGGGGAGGGGGGGGGAGTGACAGACAGGGGGGGGGGGTTAAGGGAGGAGGGGGAGGGGGGCTGGTCATTCGTCCGAATCCCTGGCGACCCGACTTCGATTTCAGTTTGACTTGATTATGTAAATTGAAAAAGAAAAAAAATAAAACATTTTGCTCTTGCGTACATACAGTCGCTGCAAACAAACGTTTCAGAAGAATGCTTTTTTTTTTTTTTTTTTTTGTATATACTCTCCCTCTCTCTTTCTCTCTCTCCTCTCTCCTCTCTCTCTCTCTCTCTCTCTCTCTCTCTCTCTCCTCTCTCTCTCTCTCTCTCTCTCTCTTCTCTCTCTCTCTCTCTCTCTCTCTCTCTCTCTCTCTCTCTCTCTCTCTCTCTCTCTCTTCCTTCCTTCATCTCTCTACCTATCCCTCTATCTATCTACCTATCCATCTACCTATACATATTTCCCCTTTCTTTTAAAACATGTGTTTATTCTGCGTTCAAGATCGCATTTTCTCCCCAATTTAGAGACCATCCCTGGCGTGGCCCTGCAGAGACACCGCTCCAAGGGTGACTGACCTTTGAGTCGCAGAAATAAAAGGAAATCATAATTCGAATTTAATTGTCAGAAGCAATTTGTCCTAAAACAACCAAGGAAATGGAAATTAATCTCCCATTATTTCTCCACCATAGTCTGGAATTCAAGCTGTAAGACGGAACCATAAACATATAAAGAAATAAAATAAAATAAAAAAGAGATAGAAAATATCTTAGATTAAGAATAGCAATACCAGATTCAAAGGTATTCGAGCTATAAGATGAACCATAAATATATAAAGAAATAAAATGAAATATAGAGAATTCAAGCTGTAATACGGAACCATAAACATATAAAGAAATAAAATAAGATAAAAAAGAGAGAGAAAATATCTTAGATTAAGAATAGCAATAGCAGATTTCAAAGGCGAAAGCAGACGCTAAATTCTGGTTCTGACAAGATGTGTCGCTTATCTGACGTCGTCTGACTTTTAATCTGATGGAACTTTGATCAGAAATATAGTCTGGCGTCCAAATATTGCATTAATTTTAAACATCATGGTTGCTGTGACAATGATGAATGCTTTTGTTGTTTTTGTCAACTGCATTTAACTATTATTGCTATTATTAGGAGTGTTGGTAGTAGAAGTAGGAGGAGTAGTGATAGTGCAAGCAGTATTGATATTATTGCTGTTGTTATCATTACCATTATTATTTATCTATTATCATGATTATTAGT
>NW_020868289.1:222401-227401 GCF_003789085.1 Penaeus vannamei
CTTTACTTAAGCAAACGTAACTACCACCGTAATACCTCTCATCATGTCGAAAATTGTAAAAAAGATATGAACGAGAATGAATATGAAATGAATATCTTCAGAATACAAGAAAATGTATTTGACCGATTTCGAATAATACTTTCGTCTCGTTTTCTTAAATTCTAACATGGAACTGTAGATGTATGTGGGAACTAAGGAAAAACATCTTAAAAATAGAAATTGTCAAACAAACGCTATCGGTGTGAGAGGCACAGATGTTGTAATACCCGTTGCATGTACTCGAAACAGGGTAAAAAAAAAAAAAAAAAAAAAAAAAAAAAAAAAAAAAAAAAAAAACATGTATAAAGATAAAATATTGATAAGGATATATCGGGAAGTGGGTTTTCCAGTCGTGTTGCTAAGCAGGTGGACGTTTAGATTTTTTTTCTTTTTTTTCTTTTTCTTCTTTTTTTCTGAAGATGATGCCAACGAATATGAAGAAAAGATTACAAGGGGAAATAGAGAGAGACTGGGAGAGACAGAGAGTCAGATAGATAGGCAGACAGAGACATGATAGAGACACAGAGGGAGACAGAGAGACAGACAGGCAAACGGACAGACAAACAGACAGAGACAGACAGTCGGAGACACGAGAGAGGCACAGAGGGAGACAGAGAGACAGACAGGCAAACGGACAGACAAACAAACAGACAGACGGAGACATGAGATAGATACAGAGGGAGACAAAGAGAGAGGCAAACAGACAGACAGACAAACAGACAGACAACCGTAGACATGAGAAACACACAGAGGGAGACAGACAGACAGACAAGGAGATGAAAAGGAAAGAATACTGCATGTTCCGCATCGCTAATGAAATTGCTGTCATGGAAACACACATGCAACTGAAAAGAAGGTGAAAAAATGTGGAAAACTAAAAGCAACAAAAAGAGAAAAGAGGAAAAATAAGAGAAAACAGCAGGAGAGCTGAGAAAGCAAAAGACGAAAGACAAAGCGAGGGGAGGGAGGAAAGAGAGAGAGGGAAGGAGGAGAGGAGAGGGAGAGATAGAGAGAGAAACGTTTGAGTAAAAACTTAAGGTCATGTTCCAAAATAACAAAAAAGTTGCAAAATACAGTATCTCTTCAGTGTATTGCGACTCTCTCTCTATCTCCTCTCTCTCTCTCTCTCTCTCTCTCTCTCTCTCTCTCTCTCTCTCTCTCTCTCTCTCTCTCTCTCTCTCTCTCTCTCTCTCTCCTCTCTCTCTCTCTCTCTCCTTCTCCTTCTCTCCTCTTCTCTCCCTCTCTTTCTCACCTTCTCTTTCCTCTTCCCCCCCCTCTCTCTCTCTCTCTCTCTCTCTCTCTCTTCTCTCTCTCTCCTCTCTCTCTCTCTCTCTCTCTCTCTCTCTCTCTCTCTCTCTCTCTCTCTCTCCTCTCTCTCTCTCTCTCTCTCTCCTTCTCTCTCTTTCTTCTCTCTCTCTCCCTCTCTCTTTCTCTTTCTCATCACCCTTACAGAGCAGAATAGGATAATAATGCATGATAAATTAAATATCTATCAATCTCCCTTTCTCTCTCGCTCTGTGTGTGAGTGCTTTTGGTACCACAGACCACAGTGACAAGACTGCGTTCCTCTGTGATTCCTGCATCATGACCTGGAAATTCTTGCAATTTGTATTCTAAGCGACCATGCTAACTTCCTAGTCCTCTTTAGGTCTTCTTATTACGGATTTTCCAGACAACATGACGACCTGTCCAAGTTTAGCATCTATCTGTGGCCTCTACGTAATCGCCGAATGTCTAAGCGTCAAAATCCACGAGAGAAACGTCAGTGAGAAGTGAAAGGGCTTTTGGGATTACCATCTCAGTCTTAGATGGAAACTGGTACTTACAGACGAGAGAGAGAGAGAGGAGGGTGTGTGTGAGAGAGAGAGAGAGAGAGAGAGAGAGAGAGGAAGGGAGGGTGAGAGAAGAGAGAGAGGAAGGGTGAGAGAGTGAGAGAGAAAGAGAGAGAGAGAGGAGGAGGTGAGAGAGAGTAGAGAAGGAGTGAGAGAGAGAGAGGAAGGGAGGGTGAGAGAGAGAGAGACGATGCTCCCATGAAGGCATAAGCTACCATGTAACGCTGGGAGAAGTAAGCTTGGGGACCAGTCGGGTAGGGAGCATTCAGTGCATTAATATTAAGCAGCAGGGCCCCACACATGAAGACTTAATTTTCGAAATAAGCTGGATGGAGATGGAGCATCTTGCAGCAGACAGCAATTTGTTTCCCTTGCTACAAACATATTCATAAATATCGGAAATTATCTCTATGTTCGAAAATTGCATAGCAAACCTATTCGATGAGGGAAGTTCTACCTGTTTCATAAAAACCGAAAATTATTTTTTGTTACAAACATATTCATAAATATCGGAAATTATCTCTATGTTCGAAAATTGCATAGCAAAATCTGCCCCACTAAAGGCACCATCAGTTCATCTCTAGAGACATGTCGATGAACCTGCACCTCTGCTTGCCACGCCCTTCCAGGCCTATTGTCAAGAATAGTCTGAATGTAGCCAGAATGGTGACATTTGTCGGTGAATAGATATCAAGGCATATTCATTAAAAATAATCATAATGAAATAAAAAAATAAAAATAAATAAAAAATAAAAAAAATAAAAAAAATAATAAAACCCGGAAATCAATAGGAACATGTTGCTCTTACTTGATGTTCTGGCAATGAACAGCTGTAAATGGCGAGATACAGCGAATGCCCCAGCAAGGTGAGTTCCCAGGGAAGTGTTACAGAAGCACAGCTGTGGTGAATCTCACACTTACCCCAACATCATACAAGCTGCACTATCTTAATTTTTGATACAGTAAGCACCGCTGATTCTCTTTTCGAATATAAAAATCGAAAGAGGAGCAAGTGGTGGAGGAAGGAGGGAGGAGGAGAAACAGAAGGAGTAGAACGGAGGGAGAGAAGGAGAGGGGCGGAGAAGAGGAGAACGAGGGGCGAGAGGAACAAAGAGGGAGAGAAGGAGAGGAACGGAGAAGAGGAGGACGAGGGGCGAGAAGGACAAAGAGGGAGAGAAGGAGAGGAACGGAGAAGAGGAGGACGAGGGGCGAGAGGAACAAAGAGGGAGAGAAGGAGAGGAACGGAGAAGAGGAGAACGAGGGGCGAGAGGAACAAAGAGGGAGAGAAGGAGAGGAACGGAGAAGAGGAGAACGAGGGACGAGAAGGAGAGGGCGTAGGCTCAACTTCCTTCCGTTTACTTCCCTCTCCTTCCCTGACATCTCGTTCGGCTCCAACATTTCACGCAACATGAACATATGGCAATCAATAAGGCGAGTTTCATGTGTCTTTCACAAGAACAGAACCTTGACGGACTTCATTTCCTCTGCACTGAAAAATAAAACGTTCCGCCACGTTACTTATAAATGCGAATGAAAAGTGAGTGGTTTTTTGCATTGATCCACGTTGCTAACGTTTTATGCAATAGATAAGTAGATGTGTATAACGTTAACGAAATGTATGCGGTCTTTTTCATATGCAATGAATTTCAAGAGTGAAATCGAGAGGGATAAAGTGAGAGAGGAAAAGAGAAAGATAGATAGAGAGAGATAGAGAGAGAAAGATATGAGAGACAGAGAGAGAGGGGGGCAGAGAGACTAACTGACACACAGACATAGATAGATAGACAGAAAGAATGAGAGATAGGGGAGAAAGCGAGAGATAGAAGACGAGAGAGAGAGAGAGCGGGAAAGTTAGTGTGTGTATGTGTGTGTAGTGAGAGAGAGAGGAGAGAGAGAGAGAGAGAGAGAGAGAGAGAGAGAGAGAGAGGAGAGAGAGAGAGAGAGAGAGAGAGAGAGAGAGAGAGAGAGAGGGAGGGAGGGGGAGGAGGGAGGGAGGGAGGGAGGGAGAGGAGGGAGAGGGAGGGAGAGGGAGAGGGAGAGGGAGGAGGGAGGGAGGGGGAGGGACAGAGAGACGCACACACACACACACAACACACACACACACACACACACACACAACACACACACACACACACACACACACACACACACACACACACACACACACACACACGCACGTACACACAAAGAGAGAGAGAGAGAGAGAGAGAGAGAGAGAGAGAGAGAGAGAGAGAGAGAGAGAGAGAGAGAGAGAGAGAGAGAGAGATGATAACGTTTATCAGTTCCGGCCCCCTGTAAGTGTGTAAGGTACAACACTTCTTTGTCAGTCGCAAGTCCGCCGCGCCGCTACCTGCACTTCTCGCGACCGAATCTCCGCATTTCTGCCGAGCGACCCTTGGAGCTTAAATACTTGAATAAAGGTTAGTAATGTTGATTGTGTGTGTGTGTGTGTGTGTGGCTGTGTGTGTGTGGCTGTGTGTGTGTGTGTGTGTGTGTGTGCTGTGGCTGTGTGTGTGTGTGTGTGAGTGATAAACAGAGAGAAAAAAGAGTGTAAAACAGAAAGTGTAAGAGACCAAGAGTCACATAATTGTGAAGAGCAAAGAAATTTCCATAAACTAAATCAAAGCTCATGCATAGAATTAGCGCCATGATTGATAGTTATAAAATCACCCATAATGATATCTAATGATGTCTTACTAGCCTTCGCACAAGTACCACCTGACTTCGATGGCCACTAGACATGCGAACGGACGTCCAAGTAAGAAGAATAAACCCGAGATCGTTATGCGTTAAACCTAAGCCGCAGTCGTGATGTTCGAACAAACACAGGGTGTATCAACATGGATATGAGAAATTAGATATTCAGAAGTAATTGTCATTTGTTCTTTGGCGTTGTTATAAGGGTAAAAGAGAGACAGGGATGATTGGGGGACAGACAAAACAAAGAAAATGCGAAAGAAACAAAGAGAAAGAAAAAAATGAAAAAGAGAAAGAAAAAAATGAAAAAGAGAAGAAAAATCAAGCAGCATACGAGAAAAAATCTGGAATATGAACAATAAACTCTAATGCATGCAAGAATATACATTACACAAGTAATGTCTGACCATCTTCCCCCATGAGGAATCCCTT
>NW_020868289.1:234901-237401 GCF_003789085.1 Penaeus vannamei
ATATATATATATATATATATATATATATGTATATATATATGCATATATCCGCGTGTGGGTAAGAAAGGATAAGCAAATCTTCGATCATTTCAAAATGGAGTAAACAAACAAACCTAGAATCATCGCGCATCATGCATCATCCTCTGTACCGGATGCCAGAGGCACGACAACCAACCTCCGGCTGCAGTGTTGCGCTTGTTGCAAGGGAAAGCATCGAACTTCTTTCTCCATAACGCGTATTGCAGGCTTCCAGTTGTCACACCATAGAGGCTGCAACGTTGATAATCATTCACCAACTGATCAAGAAATTAATATTTGCGTTTTTTTTTATTTTACATTCGTGCTGTTAATAATATGCTACTCATTCGTTTATTGTCTATTATAACATCATAGTTGTATCGATGATATAATTTCTTCGTGTAGTTTAATCTTTTTATTACTTGGTGTTATTTCTTTATTATCAACGCCATTCTTATGATGTAAGACATAGGTGTGTGTGTGGTGGTGTGTCTGTGCGGTGCGTGTTCTGTGCCTGTGTGTGTGCGTGTAGATAACGGCCAATTTCGTCTGTCGTGTATAGATAATGTTGGTGAATTGTGAGTGGGATCACTGTCGTCGTCGTGTGTAGTCTGATGCGTTGTGTGTCGTTGAGTCAGGCAGTCTTGTGGGCTGTCATCTGTGCGGTGCGGTGTGCGTTTTTGTTCTGAGTGGCTCTGCGGTTGTTTGGTTGTGGTGTTAAGTTTGTTGATGTGTGGGCGGTGGCTGTGTCTATAGGTGTGTTAGTGGTATGTGCTGCACGATTTGACGCTGGAGATTCATAGTGTGTGTCGGTTGTGTGCTTCCATATGGATGTTGTGCGTTCTTTCTCGGTGTCACATCCTTGAATTGTGTGTATGCGTGCCTAGCGTGGATATGGTGTGATGCGGTGCTCGCGGTGTGTGTGACATAGTAGGTGTGTGCTTGGTGAGAGGGACGTTATTTAGTATCGTTAGGGTTCGCAAAAAATATAATCGGCTTTGGAGGTCATGTGCTTATTAAGCCACCACAGTTATACTTAAGTAGATCACTTCAGTACGTTATGTTCTACCACATAATTCTTTGCATGGTAAAATTACATTTTAATCCACCTGCATAAGGTCTTCACGTTCACCTGCATCTTAGAGCAGCGTCTATACACTATTAGGTCTATACACCGAGTCTAGGTATACAACACGATTAAGCTGGAGGGTATACAGACGGACTTGCACTGAATCTTAAAGAGTATGCAATAATATTAGTCTATCGGTTATCTCATCTCAATTACATTTCATGAATCGTAGATTACTCTGTCGTCTCTAGCTTCAAACAGCCTAACAAATATTGCTCCCTTCGGTGATTTGGTGTTTGTATCGTGTCCTCTTCGTCTGTTGGGCCTGAATGTAGTGCTAATGGGGTGTCTGGGGAGGTTTGGGTGGTGGATTTTGAGCGGGTTGGGGAAGAGGGCCCAGGGGACTAGGATGGGTTATCAAGGTGGCTGTGAGGTCGTGATGTTCATATACTCATACCATCCACAGAATAATGGTTGAAAGTAAGGCACAGATATCCAGATTTGAATTCGATTTTTGGTTTTCTAGGCGAATCTGTATTAGGCTGTAATGTTTCGTGTCTATATGGCTATTTTTTTTAGTGGTATATCTTTACTTTAGTTCGTGCATTAACTACTGTACCCCTCTTCCCAATTTCGTTTTCTATATATTACCTCTGTATCTGCATGCATATTTCATATTAATTCTCACTGTAATTATGCTTCCTTATGTCTGGCAAGTTTCTCGTCGCGAGTCTTAGGTCTATTTGTCTTATCGTTGGTGCGTCTTTCTATAGTTTCGGTTCGGTGTAGGTAGAGTTATCTGTCTCAGGTTGGCTTAGGACTCAAATTTACTCATGTCGGTAGAGCTACCAATTTGTTTTCTCACCATAAATTGATCGGTAACTCGTCCTCTTTCTCTTCTCTCTCGATCTCATCTCTCATCCTCTCTCTCTCTCTCTATCTCTCTCTCTCTTCATCTCTGCTCATCTCTCTCTCTCTCTCGTCTCTCTCGCTCTCTCGTAATCTCCTCTCCTCTCTCTCTCCACTCTCACATCCTCTCTCTCGTCATGCTCTCTCTTCCTCTCTCTCTACTACTCGTCTCTCTCGTCTCTCAGAGTCTCCTCACTATGCTCGTCATTCCTCTCTCTTCTGTCACTACCAGCGCTCTCTTCTTTGTCTCTCTTTTTTCTCAATTTCTCGTGTCTCCTGCTTCCTCTCTCTCTCTCTATCTCTCTCTCTTTCTCCTCTCCTCTCTCTCTCTCTCTCTCATCTCTTTCTCTCTCATCCCTCTCTCCTCTCATCGGGGGGGTAGAAAAACCAAGGGAATCATCTCCATCTCTCTCTCTCTCTCTCTTTCTCTCACTTCACTTCACATACTATATGTATATGTAAATATATTATATATATAGGTATAACATATACTTCATGTATGAA
>NW_020868289.1:249901-284901 GCF_003789085.1 Penaeus vannamei
TATTATTGTTATTACTATAGTTATTGTTATTATTATTCTTACTGCCATTATTATCATTGTTGTTTTTCTTCTTATTATTGTTATTATTATCATTTTGATGTTGCATTGTTATCCTTATAAATATTGCTAGTATCGTTGTTGTTATTCTGTTATCTGTATATGTATATATATATATATATATATATATATATATATATATATATATATATATATATATATATATGTATTATATATATATTATGTATATTATATATATATATATATATATATATATATATATATATATATATATCAGTTTGTGTGTTTATGCGTGTATATATATATATATGTGTGTATGTGTGTGTGTGTGTGTGTGTGTGTGTGTGTGTGTGTGTGTGTGTGTGTGTGTGTGTGTGTGGTGTGTATGTATGTATGGTATATATATATATATATATATATATATATATATATATATATATATATATATATATATATATATATATTATATATATATATATATATATATATATATATATATATATATATATATATATATCAGTGTGTGTGTTTGTGCATGTGTGTATATATATATGTGTGTGTGTGTGTGTGTGTGTGTGTGTGTGTGTGTGTGGTGTGTGTGTATGCATGTATGTGTATATATATATATATATATATATATATATATATATATATATATATATATATATATATATATATACATATATATATAGGGGGATGGTGGGGGGGAGAAGAGAGACAGCAAGAAACGAAGTAAAAGGAATGAAGAAACACCGAAAAGAAGAATAAGAGGGAAAGAGAGGGAGAGTCCTTGGCGGTGCGATGACAGCGCTAAACCTCAGCCTTTGTTGGGTGTTTGAACAGGAGGGGGGGGGGGGGTGAAGGGGGTCAGGGACGGTGCTACAGGACAGGGAATAACCTTGAAGATGTGTGAGTGAGAGAGTGAGAGAGACAGAGAAAAGGGAGAGTGAGTGTGTGAGAGAGAGAGAGAGAGGGGGGGGGAGAGAAGAGTGAGAGAGAAGAGAGAGGGAGAGAGAGAGAGAGAGAGCGTGTCTGTGTGTGGGTATAGGTGTGTGCGTTTGTCTTTATCCAAAAGTAAACTTGTATCTGGGTACAGGAATGTAACACAATAATCATCTGGTTATGTTATTCACACACCTTCCATTCGTGAGATTAGATGATACTCTACTCACTTCTACCATAACTTTTTATTTAATTGTCATAGCAGTAGATTAGACCCCTATAGAAAAGTTAATTTAGATCTTCTCTTAATTAAGCTATTCGTTAGATTAGAATTCGTTTTGTTGTGTATTTATTGCCGGTTATTTTACATGACCTTTGTATCAGTAATTGCAGCTTCATTCTGCGGGAAGCTAAAGAAAAGGGGTAGGTTTTAGAGGAATTGAAAACAATTTATATTTTTGACTGTGGTTATTTTACTGTTAAAAAAATGGGACCACTGTACGTCCTTATAGCATTTAATTATTTCTAATTTTTGTTTGTTTTGCTTTTGTTTTTGTTTTGTTTTTTGTTTTTCTTTTTTTTCAAAGGTTGTTCAAATAGATGTAGAAACGGTATGATTGAGAATGAATGATTTCTCAATGATATCCATTTCTGATTACAAAACGTGTCACTTACATACCTTGAGCTGTTCAATAAGCAATTAATATTTTTGCGTTTATGCTTTTCTTCTATCAGTTTTCCAATCCTCCCGTTTCAGTGTAACAAGTAAGAATACAATAAACTGTAGCGTTTCGACCCGTGTTTCGTTGTCTTGTTTCGTATTACTAAAGTTTTTTTACGAATTTTCTGATCTCTATATTTACTTGCTTTATTTGTTTATTACCACCGCCAAGGAGGTTATGTTTTGTTTTTGTCTTTGTGTTTTGGTGACGTTGGTTAGTTTGTTGGTTAACAAGATAATTATAAACAGATTTCTATAAAAAAAAAAAAAAAAATACCAGAGGTGTAACATGCATGCATCCAGTGTACTTGAGAAAGAGGTGATTTTAATGTAATTCTTCGTGTGAATATTTTTATTGCATCAGTGACCCTATTGCCTTGGCGGAGGTATGCGCCCTCTGAGAGCTTCTAACGGGAGCCTTTGGACCCCCCCCCCCCCCGCTATTGGAGACCAGAGAGATCAGGAAGGGCATCTTGCACTCGGGAAAAAGTCCTCTCGCTGCCAAAAAACAAAGTCCTTCGAATCGACATCATATTGTCCTTGCGAGGGAGTTCATGAGGTCAATCCGGATCTTTATTATTATTCTCTATTAAAGGAGTAAGGTCACAGTTGAGAGATTATGGTGAAGCTGTTACCTCGAGATGCATCTTTTGTGGAGGAATTCATTCTCGTTAATACCAGTGATACATTCTGTTTTACTAGAACAATTTTAGGCTTCCTGAAATACTGCTGAAGTGTATATGATTTAGATTCGTCTGTTCCGATTTTTTTCCTTTTTTTGTTTACGAGTAGAATAATGAATTTAGAAATATTGGTGTAGTATGACCTCTAAAACAATTGCATAAGCATGGCCTTCATAGAGTAAGAAAATAGTTCTAGTTGTTTACATATGCAGCACCACCCACACGGATCCCTGTTGATGTTAAAGTCGCCATTTTTTTTTTTTTTTTTTTTTTTTTTACACACAGTGGCGTTGTTAGGATATTGTATGCACCTGGGGACTCGGTCTAAGGTAAAAAAAAAAAAACATCAATGTTTACACGGGAGTTTTCATATCATTTCAGAGTGGAATTACATCATGGTTCGCCAGAGGGTTCCAGTCAGGGGAGCGTGGGAGGGATTTCAAAACATGAAGTCTGAATCCAGGCGTTTTATTCTCTCTTATGCTGAGATCAGGGTTATTCAGGGAACATTCGGGGGTTGTGGTTCAGGACGCATACCCCTGCGGCGTCACTGTACTCTAAATATTCTCTCTCTCTCTCTGTCTGTCTATCTATCTATCTGTCTCTCTCTCTCTCTCTCTCTCTCTCTCTCTCTCTCTCTCTCTCTCTCTCTCTCTCTCTCTCTCTCTCTCTCTCTCTCTCTCCCTCTCTCCCTCTCTCCCTCTTTTCCCTTCCTCTTCCCTTCCTCTTTCCCTTCCTCCTTCCTCCCTTCCTTCCTCCCTCCTCCCTCCTTCCCTCCCTCCTCCCCTTTCCCGCCCCCCCCCCCTCTCTCTCTCTCTCTCTCTCTCTCTCTCTCTCTCTCTCTCTCTCTCTCTCTCTCTCTCTCTCTCTCTCTCTCTCTCTCTCTCTCTCTCTCTCTCTCTCTCTCGTAGAAAACACTTAGCTCATCAAAACGAGAGAAATTGGGTTGGGATACGTAGGCAAATACTGAATTCTGTCGAAGAAAACCGTTTTTTTTATTTTTGTTCTTATCCGGGTGACTTATCTAAACTTCCACCTTGCCTTTTTCAAAGATAGCCAGGAGGGTAAAATCGTGGCATTCGAATGTCTGACTAAATCGACTACGGACAAATATTCCTGAAATAAAGAGAGAATCACGAACGATGGACTCGGTTTTAGGTATGCGGTTCATTTTTTTTTTTTTTTTTTTTTTTTTTTTTTTTTAAGCAATCTACTGGAAATCTTGCGTGGCTCGTGCGTGAGTACCCTCGATCGGCCGCGACACGAGCCACAGTTCCAGTTTTTTTTTTTTTTTTTTTTTTTTTTTTACTTCCCGATTATTTCGGTGTATTCGTCTACCCGTGTATACTTTGTGTCCGGGATTTTTTTTTTTTTTTTTCTTTACTCAATCTCATTCTCTTTTACGTTTTCGATCGTTCTCTCTCTCTCTCTCTCTCTCTCCTCTCTCTCTCTCTCTCTCTCTCTCTCTCTCTCTCTCTCTCTCTCTCTCTCTCTCTCTCTCTCTCTCTCTCTCTCTCTCTCTCTCTCTCTCTCTCTCTCTCTCTCCTCTCTCTCTCTCTCTCTCCTCTCTCTCTCTCTCTCTCTCCTCTCTCTCTCTCTCTCTCTCTCTCTCTCTCTCTCTCTCTCTCTCCTCTCTTTCTCTTTCTATTTCTCTCTCTCTTTCTCTTTCTCTTCCTCTTCCTCTTTCTCCTTCCTTTTCTCTCTATTTCTCTTTCTCTTTCCCTTTCCCTTACTTCTTCTTCTTCTTCTTCTTCTTTCTTCTTCTTCTCTCTCTTCTTCTTCTTCTCTTCTTCTCTTCTTCTCTTCTTCTCTTCTTCTTCTCTTCTTCTCTTCTCTTCTTCCTCTCCTTCTCTCTCTCTCTCTCTCTCTCTCTCTCTCTCTCTCTCTCTCTCTCTCTCTCTCTCTCTCTTCCTTCTCTCTTCTCTCTCTCCCTTCTCTCCCTCTCTCTTTCCCTTTCTCTCCCTTCCTCTTTCTCTTCCTCCTTCTCTCTTCTCTTCCCTCTCCCTCCCTCTTCCCTCCCTCCCTCCCACTTCCTCTCCTCTCTCTCTCTCTCTCTCTCTCTCTCTCTCTCTCTCTCTCTCTCTCTCTCTCTCTCTCTCCTCTCTCTCTCCTCTTCTCTCTCTCTCTCTCTCTCTTCTCTTCTCTCTCTCTCGTACTTAGCTTCATCAAAACGAGAGAAATTGGGTTGGGATACGTACGCAAAATACTGAATTCTGTCGAAGAAAACCGTTTTTTTTTTTTGTCCTTATCCGGGTGACTTATCTAAACTTCCAGCTTGTCTTTTTCTAAGATAGCCAGGAGGGTAAAATCGTGGCCTTTGGAATCTGTCTGACTAAATCGACTACGGACAAATATTCCTGAAATAAAGAGAATCACGGAACGACGGCCTCGGTTTTAGGTATGCGGTTCATTTTTTTTTTTTTTTTTTTTTTTTTTTTTTTAAGCAATCTACTGGAAATCTTGCGTGGCTCTTGCGTGATACCCTCGATCGGCCGCGACACGAGCCACAGTTCCCAGTTTTTTTTTTTTTTTTTTTCACTTCCCGATTATTTCGGTGTATTCGTCTACCCGTATACACTTTGTGTCTCCGGGATTTTTTTTTTTTTCTTTTACTCAATCTCATTCTCTTTACGTTTTCGATCGTTTCTCCTCTCTCTCTCCTCTCTCTCTCTCTCTCTCTCTCTCTCTCTCTCCTCTCTCTCTCTCTCTCTCTCTCTCTCTCTCTCTCTCTCTCTCTCTCTCTCTCTCTCTCTCTCTCTCTCTCTCTCTCTCTCTCTCTCTCTCTCTCTCTCCTCTCTCTCTCTCTCCTCTCTCTCTCTCTCTCTCTCTCTCTCTCTTCTCTCTCTCTCTCTCTCTCTCTCTCTCTCTCTCTCTCTCTCTCTCTCTCTCTCTCTCTCTCTCTCTCTCTCTCTCTCTCTCTCTCTCTCTCTCTCTCTCTCTCTCTCTCTCTCTCTCTCTCTCTCTCTTTCTCTTTCTTTCTCTCTCTCTTTCTCTTTCTCTTCTCTTCCTCTCCTCCTTCTCTCTCTCTTCTCTTTCCCTCCCTTATCTTCTCTTCTTCTCTTCTCTTCTTCTTCTTCTTCTTCTTCTTCTCTTCTTTCTCTCTCTCTCCTCTCTCTCTCTCTCTCTCTCTCTCTCTCTCTCTCTCTCTCTCTCTCTCTCTCTCTCTCTCTCTCTCTCTCTCTCTCTCTCTCTCTCTCTCCTCTTTGCCCTTCCCTCCCTCCCTCTCTGAGATAGATAGATACTGTTTATATATTCTTCTTCGGGACGATTTAACGTCTATAAAATCTAATATAGCCTGTATAAAAAAGACAATGATGATAATTGATGCAGCGTTTGTCTGCACGAATTTGCAAGTTTATCTGGAATAGCGGTGATCAGTCAGGATATCGGAAAAATTTTGCTATGGACCGACGTTGCATGAGGACGGAGACAGTTAAATGGATTTCATTATTATTTTATTAATGCAATTAAGTTTCATGAATATCCAGCCAATGACCGCATCTATAAACCGCTGCATACATAAGCCTGGCATCTGGGAGGGCGTAAGGGTGATTAACCGCTTCAGATTTTTATATGATATGGTTGATAATGATAGTGTGGGTAATCATTATCATATCATTGTATATAGTATAATTAAGTATCTGCATTTAATGAATGTAGCGACATATTTCCTCCATTTTCAACGGTTGATAATGGTAGTGTGGATAATAATTATTATCATTTATATAGTATAATTAAGTATCTGCATTTAGTGAATGTAGCGACATATTTCCTCCATTTTCAACGGTTGATAATGGTAGTGTGGATAATAATTATCATATCATTGTATATAGTATAATTAAGTATCTGCATTTCGTGAATGTAGCGACATATTTCCTCCCATTTTTTTGTGCATTTGGGTGACAGCAGCCAAAGCATGCGAGAAGGTCGTTGCCACTAATGTAAACAGTGCACTCCCTCTTTATCATTTCACTGCACTGCTTTCTTTCCTTCAACGTACGATGACAGTGAACGCGTAATCCCGGCGTACACTGTTATAAAGTGCAATCCATCTCCCCAGCTGACCTTTGAGGCCTTGTAATGTACTGTTCAGATGCACGCTTGTTCGCCCTGGCAAAGTACACGCGAGAGGCAAACATCTTGACGTGCGCTGCCGTGTCATGACGTTACAGCTGCGGAATGAATGATGACGGTTTGATGGAATAAGTGTCACGATTTAAATGCCGATGAAACAGCTGTGAGAATCATTATCCCTTTGTGAGTAACGTATATTTGAGAATGTTGTAGAGTATCGACAGAGTAAAAAATAAAATAAAATGGGGAAAAAAAAAATGAAAAAGAATAAATATTTCACGATGTAAAGGTATTTGCAAGGCCAAGGGTAAGACTGAATGTCCCCAAAAATAGTAAAGGGATGACAAGGGAAAATTATTCCTACCAGTGCGTTTTATCACGCTAGGGAGAGGGAGGGGGAGGGGGAGAGGGAGAGAGGGGGAGCAACGTTACCCATGAAGTATGTAATGTTGTCATGTTAGACAGGCAGATGTATGATAACTCGAGGCTGTATGTAATCGTGTATGCTCGCGTCGCGTGATAATGGATGTTAAACCCATTTCGCCCGTCATGTTGGCTGTATTTACATGCAGGTGCTGCAATCTAGTGGCCGGTGCAATGCGTAACTTTCAGCTGAAAAAAAGAAAGAAAACAAAATGGATAAATAGCTTTGTTTTAATCGGGTGGTCTGATCCCCCTGGAAATCTTGCGGCCGTGAAATGATTCGGGAGTCGGATCCGTGTGAAAATCTCGCGAACTTGACATAACTTGGGGACTCAAACCAACTGAGAAATCTTATTATTATGCGCAAAAGTACGTAATGAGAAACAGTCAACACAATTTGATAGATTGAAATTCATCTTTTACAATGATAATAATAAAAAATAATAATGATTATAGTTATATTGATGATAATAAGGACAAAAGTAATATTGATAATAACAATAATCATAATAATAATAGTAATAATAATAATAATGATAATGATGATTATATAGAAATGAAAAATAAGCAAAAGATAGAGAAAACACTAAAGTTTGAAACAGAAGAAGAAAGAAAGAAAGATACAAAACCTCGTAAAAAAGAGAGAAACAAAACGAACAAACAATAAAAAGATATAAGAAAGGGTATACCACTCCCCCTCCCCTTCCCCACCCCCCACTTCCTCCCGTGTAGTGGAAGTAGATTAAAAAGCGTTTATGGTCGACGAAGGAGAGGAGGGTACTCTCGCGTGCTCTTCCGACGAGGGAAACGAGCCCACTGGTTGTGCAATGCGGCGACCGGCCATTAAGAAGAGAAAATGAGGAAATGAATCTTCCCCCCCCCCCTTTTTTTTCTTTCTTTCTCTCTTTTTTTATTCTTTTTTGGCTTGATGTTTGGAAGTAGCTATTTCTGGAAGAGGGGACCAGGAGGTGATAAGTCATGTTTTGTTGTTTGTTTTTTGTGTGTGACGTGCGGTTATTCTCTGCGATCTATTTCTCTCTATATATTTCTCTTTCTCTGTTTTTTTTTTCTCTCTCTCTCTCTCGCTCTCTTGCTTTCTTGGTCTTTCTCGCTTTCTTTCTCTCGTTCTCTTTCTCTCTCCCTTTCTCTTTCTTTCCCATCACACACACGTTCGATCTCTCTCTCTCTCTCTCTCTCTCTCTCTCTCTCTCTCTCTCTCTCTCTCTCTCTCTCTCTCTCTCTCTCTCTCTCTCTCTCTCCTCTCTCTCCTCTCTCTCTCTCTTCTCTCTCTCTCTCTCTCTCTCTCTCTCTCTCTTCTCTCTCTCTCTCTCTCTCTCTCCTCTCTCTCCTCTCCCTCTCCCTCTCCCTCTCCCTCTCCTCTCTCTCCCTCTCCCTCTCTCCCCTCTCCCTCCCTCCCTCCCCCCCTCCCCCCCTTCTCTCTTTCTCTTTCTACCATTATCTTTTCTCTATAATTCTTTCCATTCTTCTCCGTTTGCTATATTTGTGCGTCTTTCTTTCCAGCTTCCCCTTTGCCCTTCTTCCCCTTGTGTCTCCTCAAGAGGTTGATGAAAAGAAGTACCCGACAGCGCATGCGTGGTAAACATCCAATAGCAAGAGAGAATTCAAAGTTCCTTGCATCTGATTGGTCAAAGTTCTTTGCATCTGATTGGCTTAAGAAAAAGATGGGCGGAGTCCCGGGTCGCGTTTTCCAGGATTTTTTTGTTGCAAATTTCAGGTTATTATGAATATTTCTGTCTCGTTGTTGAATCTTTCTCTGTCTTCTATTCAACAGATCCATGTTTCATATTTCAGACGATTAATGTCATGTGTAGAAGGTAAAAAGAGGTTATTTTGCGATATGATTTTTAAGCTGCATGCCACAAGTGAGAGGATATTTGCAAAGAAAACAAAATGTATGCTTTTGATTTTGTTATTATTCATGTGGTTATTATTAATATTGACTTTCCAAGCCAGTGCGTGTGAGTGTGTATGTGTGTGTGTATCTGTGTCTGCATATATATGTATGTGTGTATATATGTTTATTTGTGTGTGTGTGTATGTGTATGCATGTATGTATGAATGTATGTATGTATGTATGTATTATTTATTTATTTATGCATACATAGCCTACCAGCCTAGTTCTTCGTCTCTTCATCCCTCTCTCTCTCTCTCTCTCTCTCTCTCTCCTCTCTCTCTCTCTCTCCTCTCTCTCTCTCTCTCTCTCTCTCTCTCTCTCTCTCTCTCTCTCTCTCTCTCTCTCTGTCCACTTCATTCTGTTTCGTGTTGGTACGCATTCAACCGGACATATTGCCGATTGAGACGCCGGTTAAGACCATTGCTAGTTTATTACTGAGAAGGAGGGAATACAGAAGAAACAGGGAAAGGAGAGAAAGAGAGAAAGAAAGAAAAGGACGGTCAACTAGACAAAGTGAAAAAGAGAAGGATATATTGATATAGATAGATGGTGAGACACAGACAGATGGACAGGCAGACAAACAAACAGACACATAGGCAGATAGACAGGAGAGTAAGTGTGAAAGAAAGTGAAAGAGTGAGAGAGAGTATAAGAGCGAGAAGATATGTAAGAGAGAAAGGCAGATAGAAAGAGAAAGAGGAAGGCAGATAGAAAGACTAAGAAAGAAAGAGAAAGAGAAATAGAGAGAGAAAGAGAGATAGAGACAGAGATAGACAAAGAGAGAGAGCGAAAAAAGAGAGATAGAGAGACAGAGAGAGAGACAAAGGGAGACAGATATAGACAAAGAGAGAGAGAAAGAGAAGAGAGAGATAAGAAGAAAGAGAGATAGAGACAGAGAGAGAGACAAAGGGAGACAGAGAGAGTCAAGAGTCAGTCACGGGAACAGAAATAGGATAGCACGAAAAGGACCAAAATTTGACAACACGAATGCCAAGCCAAAAACACGAATTTGTCGACCGGTGTCATGCTTAAGGTTAACGAAGCTGTCAGACTGTATATCAAAAGTTACGTAATACGAACGTAAAACTGTCATGTTAAGGTTGTGGCTTCTTACCTTATCCTCTTCAGGTTCCACGAGACGTACTGAGAACATATATGAAAATGGGGTTGTGTGGTCCGTAGATTTATGCCTTGGTTTTAGTCCTACTCTTATCGTTATCAATGCCATTTGCTGTTGTTGTTGTTGCGGTTGTTCTTTTTGTTGTTATTTCAATTGTTAATATTATTGTTATTATTATTATTATTGTTGTTGTGAATATTATAATTGTCATTGTTATTATTATTGTTTGTTGTTGTTACTATTATATTGTTATTATTACTATTATTATGATCATCATAACTATTATTGTTGTTGTTATTATTGTAAGTATTATTTTCATTAATATTATCACTATTATTATCATTATTATCATCATCGTTATCATTCTCATTCTCCCCCGCCTTCTTCTTCTTCTCCTCGTCCTCCTCCTCCTCCTCCTCCTCCTCCTCCTCTCCTCTCCTCCTCCTCCTCCTCCTCCTCCTCTCTCCTCCTCCTCCTCTCTCCTTCCTCCTCCTCTCCTCCTCCTCCTCCTTCTCCTCCTCCTCCTCCTCTCCTCCTCCTCTCCTCCTCTCCTCCTTCCTCCTCCTCCTTCTCCTCCTCCTCCTTCTCCTTCTCCTCCTCCTCCTTCTCCCTCTCTTCTCCTCCTCCCTCTTCCTCCTTCTCCTTCTCCTCCTCCTATCCCTTCCTCCTCCTCCCTCCTCCTCTCCCTCCTCCTCCTCCTCCTCCTCTCCTCCTCCTCCTCCTCCTCCCTCCCTCCTCCTCCTCTCCTCCTTCTCCTTCTCCTCCTCCTCTCCACTCTCCTCCTCCTATCTCCTCTCTCTACTTCCACTCCTCCTCTCCTCTCCTCCTCCTCCTCCTCCTCCTCTCCTCCTCCTCCTCCTCCTCCTCCTCCTACTCCTCCTCCTCTCCTCCTCCTCCTTCCCCTTCCTCCTCCTCCTCCTCCCTCCTCCTCCTCCTCCTCTCCTCCTCCTCCTCCTCCTCCTCCTTCCCATCCTTTCAAGTCTGTCCTTCGGTTCAACCTTGAGAGAAAATCCTTGAGGCCAACACAACCGCAGTTAAACGTGATGTTTCTTTCACTCTGTTTTCTTTCGACTTTTTTCTCTATTATTCAACGTTTTCTTTTGATCTGTTCTTTGTATTTCCTTCCATTCCTTTTCGTTCTGTTAATTCTCTCGAGCTAGGTTGTTCTTTTGTTTTTTTCTTCATGTCCTTTCTTTCTCTCTACCTTCTATTTTCGGCTGGCTCTTTATTTTTTTATTGATTTACCCTTCTACCATCTTTCTTTCTTTCTTCTTTCTCCTTCTTTATCCCCTCCTATACCCCCCTCCCCTCCTCCTCCTGCAATAACATCCTTTTGTTGCACACTCAAGGGGAATGACTCAGCAACTTCCCATGCTTTGTTATCTTCCCTTCCTTTATCGCAATCTTCTCTTTCTTTTTCACTTAATTGTAGTTTCATCGTTATTGAGTTTTTCTCTACTCGTTCTTGTTATCTCTCTTTTCTATTTTTTTTCTTGAAATAGATAATAATAAAATTATAATAATAATGATTTAATTTGCAGTTTCTTTATTCGTTCATTCATTTATTTATTTATTCATTTATTAATTAATTCTTTTTCTCCTCCTCATCATCATCATCATCCATTCATCCATCCTCCTCATTCATTTACTTATTCGTTTCAACTTGATCATACTTCATCATCTTTGTTTAAAGGATTTATCTATTATTTTGATTTTCTTGAATATTTTCGTTTTAGATATGACTGAAAACGCGCGCCAGAATAAGGAAAACGACAAAGCCCTTATTTGGAAGTTCAGAGAAAACGGGAATTTCTTCCTTTTTGCCGCGCGATTCGGAGAAAAAGCGACCGGTGAATTATCACTAATATCTGAGATTATTACGGGAAGGGATAATTTCGTTTGCTATTTTTGGCATTTGTACCTTAGCATACCTCTGTCCCTGTAATTGGATAGATGGAGTATGGTTAAGTACCAACAAGAATGTTTGGTGATGGTGGAAGCGAAAGAAAACGGGTGAGGTTAAAATAGTACAGGTTTGCAAACGTCAAAAAGTATTTAAGATGTGGGCACGTGTTTCAGAGGCAATGTGTGTGTGGTGTGTGTGTGTTGTGTTGGGTGTATTGTGTGTGTTTGTGCGTGCGTGTGTATGTGTGTTTCAAAGCTAGCAGTTCTATCTGTATGTGTGTTTGTGTGTGACTCGTTACAGAACCACCATCAACATGTAAGTGTGTGTGTGTGTGTCCATGTGTGTGTGACAGGCAGGAAGAAAAAAATCGTGTCCGGAACAGAATAACCTTACCCCCCCCCCCCCCCAGACACTTCCCGCTCCCTCCCCCTCCCCGTACTCCTTGGCGTGCCTCTCCCCCCCCCAGTCCTCCTTTGTGTTTCTCTCTTTCACACTCCCTTCCTTCCCTCCTTCCCCTTCTTCCTTCTATTATTCCCTATACTCTTAAAATTCATTTTCCATCAACTTCACTGTTGATATGTATTTTTTCATTTTTTTCCTCACTTTTCATTTTATTCATCTTGATCTTTTTTCTTCCATTTACGGTATTCAGTTCTCCCATTCACACTTTATATATTCTTCTCTCTTATTCCTATACCATATATTTATTCCTTTTACGCCTCACTATTTCCTGACTAAAATTTAAATCGAATGTAGTGTCCAAAAATAGAACATTTTCCAATACCTTTTCATACTTCGTTAACTTCCGGATAATTAATCACTATTTTCATTAATTATGATTGCCCTGAACGGATGGCAGCAGCGCTGTTGTCGTTATTATTACACTGATTCGGAAAAAAATATATATATATGAAAAAAATAGATTGATAATGGTAATATAGATCATTTCATTTACTTATTTATAATTACACAATAGAAATAGATTTTTTTTTCTTGTTATTTGAACTTATTTGAGTAGTACTATCAATATCACAGAATTAAATATGGTGAGAAGAGAAAAAAAATGATAAGAATTAGATTATGAGAATGAGAAAGATGAGGATTATATAAGTATTTTCTTTTGAGCAGTCATCAGTGTGGCGACATAAATAGATTTTTTTTTTTTTTTTTTTTTTGTCCCGGTATTGAACCTCTCCTGACCTCCTCTGACCTTTAGTGCTTCGACCTTTGTATGGAGTAAATGCCTGTCTTCATTATGTATCATTACTGTATTATTACCTCGTCCCTGTACCTCTTCGCCCAGCTCCTCTTTCGTGTTATTTCTCTCTCTGTGCGTCTCTCTCTTTCTTGTTCTGTTTGTCTGTATGTTTGTCTCTCTGTTTCCTTTCTCTTTTCTCGCTCGTTTTCTCTTGCTCTCTCTCTTCTCTCTCTCTCTCTCTCTCTCTCTCTCTCTCTCTCTCTCTCTTCTCTCTCTCTCTCTCTCTCTCTCTCTCTCTCTCTCTCTCTCTCTCTCTCTTTCTTTCTATTTCCCTTTCTCATAAACACATTATTTTTATGTCCTTGTTCTCTGACCAATGTTCTTTCCCTGAAATTGAACGGGAAGGAGAAACAAGGAAAAGAGAGAGAGAGAAAAAAGAAAAGACGGAGAAGGAGAAATAAGAGAAAGAGAAACAAATGACAGATAGAGAAGAGATGGAAGAGAGCGATTAGAAGAAGGAAGAAAAAAAAGCAACATGTGTAAAAGAGAAGTATGGGAATTGATGTTAAGGTTGATGCTATTAATGGTACTACTAGGATTATGGTATGGCAGTGGGAATGATGGCGATGGTGCTTTTATGATGTCATCCTTGTTTTTGTTATTGTTTATTTTATTGTTACTATTATCATTATTGCCATTATTATTATTATTATTATTATTATTATTATTATTATTATTATTATTATTATTATTATTATTATTATTGTTGTTGTTATTATTATAATATGTTGTTGCTGTTGTGTTTTCACAACTATTATCAACATTGTCATCATTATCATCATCATTATTATTATAATCATTATTATTAATATTATTACTTTATTATCATTATTATTAATAATATTGTCATTATCATTATTATTGTTGTTATTACTGTTGTTGTTGTTATTTTTGTTTCTACTGTTATGATTACTCTTATTATTATTATTATTATTATTATTATTATTATTATTATTATTATTATTATTATTATTATTATTGCTATTATTATTATTATTATTATTATTATTATTATTATTATCATTATCACTATTATTATTATCATCATCATAACTGTAATAACTGTAAGACTATCATGAAAAAGAGAAAGAGATGTGATAACAAAATTGAACTGAAGAAACTGAAATTTAGAAGAAAAAAATGACTTAGAAACGAACAAGTGCGTGTTGAACCTCTTATTTTTTCAGGGGGGGGGAAGGGGAGACAGGTGATGAAGATGATGATGGAGGTGATGATTGGTGATCATGGTAGTGAAGATGATTATTATTATGAGGATGATGATGATTATGAGGATTATGCTGATGGTGATGATATTAAGGAGGAGGAGGAGGATTACGATAATGATGATGATGATAAATATGATGACAAGGATTATGATGATCATGATGATGGTGATAAGGATTAAGATGATCATGATGACAGGTATTGATGCGTTGGGCAATAACAAGGTCGTTTCTTGTAGAGGAGGTATGAGGGTAGGGGGGGAGGGGGGTTCGTCCCGTTTGGGGGATGAGGAAGGAAGGAGAGATGAGTAAAGACAAACAGTATAAAAATAATAAAAATAAATAAAATAAAAGTAAAAGTAAAAAAAAAAAAAAAAAAAAAAACGTAAAAAAAAAGGAAAAAAAACAGGTAGCACTTTTTATTTCCGTATTAACACACCCCTGTTAATGATGCTAGCTATTATAATAGTTTTGAATGCGGCTACAATAGGTGGTATTAGTGACAACAGCACCGGCCTTCAAATTACTAGTATTAGTAATCAGATCATTTGTCGTAATAAAAGTAGTAATAACAGTTATTATAGTAGTAAAAAAAATAGATATACAGAGATACAAAATGGGAACCGGCATTACATGAACGCTAATAGGAGTTTATGAGGTACAGTAAAAACAGAAATAGGCCTACGGTACATGGAGGGGAGACAACAGCCTGTCTGAGACTGCCTGAGTTTTTAATCCGACCCCTTTTTATGCTGTCTGTTTTCTCTCTCTCTCTCTCTCTCTCTCTCTCTCTCTCTCTCTCTCTCTCTCTCTCTCTCTCTCTCTCTCTCTCTCTCTCTCTCTCTCTCTCTCTCTCTCTCTCTCCTCTCTCTCTCTCTTTTTCTTTTTCTTTTCTTTTCTTTTTCTTTTTCTTTTCTTTTCTTTTTCTTTTTCTTCTCGTCTGTCTGTCTTCTTTGAGTGTTGATTGTTGATTGCGTGTATTGACTTATGAGTAAAAGCTATTGAATCGATAATAGAGTTCTTATGATGAAATAAGTCAAAGAGGAAAGAGGTGTTGAGCAGTAATTTCTTTCGATAAACAATCCTTTCTGATGAAGGATCTCATTATGCAAGTAAATCACAATTATCTACTCGTATTCAAAGGCTTTGGCAGTCTAAGAAAGGAAAGTTTGTACAGTGAAAAGTCTTTTGTAGCGCAGGGTGCTCAAGAGGCATAATCAACTTCGGACACGCAATTCATATGGGTTTAAAAGACTATAAAGTGGATACAGTAATAAGCACTAAAACATGCCCTTAAAACTGCTACCAGGGAACACTATTTTTTTTCTTCTTCTTGTTAATGTTATGTCGTGGAAGGTAAGTCATAAATAATGATAACAAAATCAATATCAGTAATAGTGTGTTGTCCATAATGAGAGTACGACCAAGAATAGAACTGTAGAAGTCACAACGGCCCGAATAAATGACGTAGGGCATATAAACCTATAAATATTTGTTCAAGAAATTGACGTATCTCACGCACTATGGCGTGTATTGGACGAAGACATAACGGACATTTTCTCGTATAGTAACTCCGTAGAATCAGTGAATCGGAACACAACCGCCGTGACGTCACAGGGAAGGGTGGACGACGAGAAGAGGGGAGGGGTTAATGGGGTTTTTTAATGGGGTTTAGGGGGGGGTGTTGGTGTTGGCGTGACGTTGTGTTTGGTGATTCAAGCTTGTTTTTCTGTCTAATTGGCTTTCTCCTTTTTCGTGATTTTCCTCTTTAGGTGTCTCATTATCTTTCTTTAAGTCTCGTTATCTCTTCGTCTCTCTCTCTCTCTCTCTCTCTCTCTCTCTCTCTCTCTCTCTCTCTCTCTCTCTCTCTCTCTCTCTCTCTCTCTCTCTCTCTCTCTCTCTCTCTCTCTCTCTCTCTCTCTCTCTCTCTCTCTCTCTCTCTCTCTCTCTCTCTCTCTCTCTTCTCTCTCTCTCTCTCTCTCTCTCTCTCTCTCTCTCTCTCTCTCTCTCTCTCTCTCTCTCTCTCTCTCTCTCTCTCTCTCTCTCTCTCTCTCTCTCTCTCTCTCTCTCTCTCTCTCTCTCTCTCTCTCTCTCTCTCTCTCTCTCTCTCTCTCTCTCTCTCCTCTCTCTCTCTCCCTCCTTCCCTTTCTGACCTCCCCTCGCATTCTTTCTATTCCTTTTTTTCTAAACTTCTAATTACTGCTTTTGAATCGAGCTGTTAACGTTTTTTCTAAACTTTGGTTCTGTCATACGCTTTATAAATTTCGTTTCTCTAAGCGTGGAAAATTCTCAACGTTTTTATGATATTTTTCTTATTTATAGCTTTTATCTTCTTCCCTTCCTCTACTTATTCAATTTTTCACCTTTCTCTCCTGTTGCCCTTCTATCTCCTTTTTTTGCGCATTCTTTTTTCTCTTATCTTCTTCCTTCCCCCTTTTCCGCCCTTCTTCCCATTTTTTTCTCTTCCTTTATTCCTTCCTCCTTTCTTCGTCTATTCTAGGTATCAATATTCAAAGTAGACACGCCCATTTTTTCTCATTATGTTTATTATATTATTTCAACGGTCTGCTAATGACTTTATGAGTGTATGTTTGTGTTTCTTTGTTTGTGTGCGCGTGTGTTTGGTGTTTGTGTGCGTGTTTGTGCTAGTGTATGTATTTTTGCGTGTGTTTGTTTGTGTAAGTGCTTGTGTATGTGTGTGTGTGCCGCGAGTGCAAACACATAAATTCACTTCATGATTATTATGTAAATATCACATGTTATATACTGTTCTTTATGTACCTGCATGGTATTGTTATTATTTTTTTCCTTTTTTTAGGGGGGGGGGGGGGAGGCATAACCACCACTTGAAATAGTACTAAAATTAGGATTTTAAGACACTCAAGCAACTGAACGTATGTAATTTACGAAGGTGCATGTATATTATACACACGCACACACACACACACACACACACACACACACACACACACACACACACACACACACATACACACACACACACACACACACACACACACACACACACACACACACACACACACACACACACACACACACACACACACACACACACACACACACACACACACACACACACCACACACACATACACAACAAACACACACACACTCACACACACACACAAACAAACAAACACAGACACAAACATATAATGCGTCATTATGCGGAGTCTCTCCCGCCCCCTCGTCGGCCGCCAGACGCGACTCGCCGCTCGGGGGCGCCCGACGGGTTCGGGGAGGGCGCTTGTCGAGCGGGCGTGTCGGGAGGGAGGGGAAGAAAGAGAGAGAGAGAGAGAAGAGGGGGGAGGAGGGGAAGAGAGAGAAAGAGAGAGGGGGGAGAGAGAGGGGGAGGAAGAAAGAGATAGAGACAGAGAGAGAAAGAGGGGGAGGAAGAAGAGAAGAGAGAGAAAGAGAGAGAGAGAGAGAGAGAGAGAGAGAGAGAGAGAGAGAGAGAGAGAGAGAGAGAGAAGGAGAGAGAAAGAAGGAGAGAGAGAGAGAGAGAGAGAAAGAGGAGAGGAGGAGAAAAGGAAGAGAGAGAGAGAAAAGAGAGAGAGAGAAGAGATAGAGAGGGGGGGAGAAGAAAGAGAGAGAAATAATTAGAGAGAGAGAGAGAGATGTAGATGGGAGGAAGAGAGCGAAGAGAGAGAGAGAGAGAGAGAGAGAGAGAGAGAGAGAGATGTAGATGGGGATGGAAGGACAGGAAAGAATGAGGGGACAGTATAAGATTTGAATATGTAATATATGTATAGTTTTGTATTTACACATACATATATGTGTGCGTGCGTGTGTTTGTGCAAAAGCTTCTAGAATCCCTCTTTCTCTTTCTGTTGCAACTCCATTCATCTCCTCCCGAATTGCACCATTGCACCCTTTATCACTTATTCACTGACCTTCTTTCTCCTGACTTTCGCTCTTTCAATTATCATCTTTCCTTCTCCCTCTTCCCTTCATTCTTCCCCTCCCCTCCCTCCCCTCTCCCTCTCCCCTGTTTTGGTCACGTGATCCAAACTTCGTGGAATGATTTTTTTCGACCAATTCTTCCCTGAAAATTCGGAGAGGGGGAAGATAATAGCGGTTTTGTTTATTTGTTTGTCTGTTTTGCTGATCCAGCTTAAAGTCGGTACTTTTTACCCGGTTATTATTCCAGATTTCTTTTATCAATTATAGGAGAGAGAAGAGAGAGAGAAGAGAGCAGAGAGGAGACAGAGAGACAGACAGAGACAGACAGACAGACAGAGGACAGACAGACAGACAGACAGACAGACAGACAGGAGCAGGAGATTAAAGCAGAGCTATATATGTGTGTGTTGTGTGTGCATGAAGTATTATATATATATGAATATATATATATATATATATATATATATATATATATATATATATATATAGAGAGATGAGAGAGAGAGAGAGAGAGAGAGAGAGAGAGAGAATAAGAGTGAGACGAGGGGGGTGGTTGATGAGACCAAACAGTGCTAGTAGACAGAAAGAATAGGCGATAGAGAGAGGAAGAGAAAAGGAGAGAAAGAAGAGCGAGGAAAGAAAGAAAGAGAGAGGAGACGGGAGAGAATGGAATGATGGGAGAAAACAGAAAGACAAAGAAACAAACCCACACAAACAGGCGAATGAGAAAGATATCTCCCCCCCCTTGGAAAACTTAATAAAGAATCAAATATTCATCCCCAGAGTACGACGGGAAATAGTCGCTTAAAACATGAATGACATGAACCTTATTTCATTCCTGTTACACAAGTGAGATCGTGATTTACGTAAGACAGCCGCGCCTCACGAGATGCAGGTCTCTCGGTGTTTTGTTTTCTCTTTAAAAGCTCTTCGCGTTTTCCGATTTATGTTAGTCGTGTTGTCGTTTGTGTGTTCTCTGTTGGTCTCGATCTTCCTATGTTTTTCACTGTTTATTTCAGTTGTTAAGACATACACACAGACACAGACACACACACACACACACACACACACACACACACACACACACACACACACACACACACACACACACCACACACACACCACACACACACACACACACACACACACAACACACACACACACACACAACACACACACACACACACACACACACACACACACACACACACACACCACACACACACACACACACACACAACACACCACACCACACACACACACGCACATCTATATACACACACACACACACACACTATATATATATATATATATATAATATATATATATAATATATATATATGTGTCATGGTGTGTATGTGTTGTGTGTAGTGTGTGTGTGTGTGTGGTGTGTGTGTGTGTGTGTGTGTGTGGTGTGTGTGTGTGTGTGTGTGTGTGTGTGTGTGTGATGTGTGTGTGATATACAGAGTCATTGTGTCAAATGCCAACAACCAACATCACCGCGAGCACTGACCAGACGAACTCAACCCAAGCCGACCATCAACCCCACCAGATCCCGCTGCCCCGTCGCCTCCGTCGCTGGGCTCTCGCCCGCAGCGCCCCTCGGGAGACAGCCAAGCAGCGGGACGGAGGCGAGGGAGAGGGAGAAAATGGGAGAGAATGTCATTAGTCTGTCATATTCTGGTGGGGTATTCCTCGTGATTGGGTCTTTATTAATTGTCTTCTTCCTGCCTGATCTATCTTCATGCACCCTGCTCCCATCTTTTATCTCACTCCCTCGTCCCCCTTCCTCCATTCACCCATCTCCCATCTTTCTTTATATCTTCACTCTTCCTTTTCCCTTTCTCCATTCACCCATCTGCCATCTCTTATTTCTCTCTCCATCTTCTTCGCGCACCCATCTCCGACCCTCTTATCTCTTTCCCTTCTCCTATTCTTCATATACCCTTCCCCCTTTCTTATCTTCCCTTTCCTTCTTTATCTCCCCTCTTCTTCCCTTCTTCCCCTCTCCCGCCTTAATCTCTCTCCCTTACTCTTCAAATACCCCTTTTCCCACCTCTTATTCCTCTCCCCCTTTTCTCCTCCCTCTTCCCTTCCTTTTTACTTCTCCAACCTCTTATCTCTCTCCTTCTCCTTCTTAACGCACCCTTCTCCCATCTTTTATCTCTCTCCCTTCTCCATTGACCCATTTCCCATCTCTTATCTCTCTCTCTTTTCCTCTTCTTCAAGCACCCACCTCCACCTCTCATCTCTCTCCTTCTTCCCCTTCATCACGTATCCTTCTCCTACCTCTTATCTCTCTCCTTCTCCTTCTTTATGCACCCTCTCCTCCTTTTCCTCTTCTCTATTCACCCATCTCCCACCTCTTATTTCTCTCTCCATCTTCTCCTTCTCCCCGCCTCATCTCTTTCCCTTTTCCTCTTCTTCAAGCACCCTCTTCCCACCTCTTATCTCTCCCCCTTTCCTTCTTCACGCACCCCATCTCTCCCACACTCTTATCTCTTCTCCTTCTTCTCCTTTCTTCACGCACCCCTCTTCCCACCTCTTATCCCTCTCCCCTCTTTCTCTTCTTATAATCCTTCTCCACCTTTACGTATCCCTCTCCCTTTTCTCTTCTTAATCCACCGCCGTTTCCTCCGAGTTGGGTTCGACAGCTCCCCCCTTCTCTTCTTTTTCCCCCCCCCTCCCCCGACCCCGTAAGTTTCTCATGTTGACCGCAAAGTAGGAAATACTTATATTACTTTTGACCGAGACCTTAAGAATGGCCTTTTTTAATTTGCTCTCCCTTTACCCGACGAGCATGGTATTCTTACTTGCTCGCTTGGATAAAAGGCTCGGATTAAATCGGTCTCTATTGTAAAGGATTGTTGTTCGTTTGTTGATGTTCTGTTGTTAGCATCGGTGGTCCGGTGCCGCTTAGACTCAGGTCTATTTTGCCGTTGCAGCGGTTGTCGGTATGTACTTACTGAAAAGTGAGTTGCTTTGTTGCTATTTTTTGTTCTGATAATGTATTATTAGCAGGTGCTGCCCGGTGATTATCGTCATCATGTACCTGTACTTGCCTGAGAAAAGTGAGGTTTGTTTGTTTTTTTGTTTTTTTGTTTTTTATGTATTTTATTAGTGTATGCAGTTGATGTTTTATGTACAGGTGGGAAATCAGACAGGTAGATCATCGTTGTCATCGTCTCCACCATCATCATCATCATTTCATCATCTCATATCATTGTTCATCTTTTCTTCTACTTCCTCCTCCTCCCTCTCCCTTTTCTTTCTCCTCCTCCAACCTTCTCCTTATCTTCCCCTCCTTCCTCCTCCTTTTCCTCCCACCTCTTCCTCTTCCAACCCTCCCTCTTCCTCTTCCTCCCACCTATTCCCTCCTCTACCCACTTCCTCCTCTACTCTTCCTCCTTGTCTGTCAACCTCCTCTTCCTTCCTCCTCTCTCCTCCAATATCTCGAAACTATTCCTCCTCCCCCTTAATGCCTCTCCCTACCTTCTCCTCCCTCACCTCCTTCCTCCTTCCTCCTCCTCCTCCTCTTCTCTTCCTTCTTCTTCCTTTTGAACGGAAAAAAAGACGTCTAACGGGAAACAGACGAGAGGGGGCGGAACTCTCCCCACACCACACACCTCCTGCCTCCACTCCTCCTACCTCCCTACCTTGCCGCTCCTCTCCTGCTCCTAAAACCCCTCCTCCTTATCCTCCTCCATCCTCTCACCGCCTCCTCTATTCCACCTCCTCCCCCGTGCGCCTCCCCTCCCCCTCCCCCCTCTCCCTCAGTCTTCACCTCTACTCCATTGTCCTCGAAAACCCCCTACTCTTCCTCCCCCACCCCACAGCCACCCATCCACCCATCCTTCCACCCCACCCGAATCCTTCCCCCATCCTTCCTTCCATCCTTCCACCCCACCCTCACCTATCCACCTATCCTTCCACCCACCCGAATCCTTCCATCCTTCCTCCATCCTTCCACCCCACCCGAATCCTTCCTTCTCTCCTTCCCTCCATCCTCCATCCTTCCTCCCCGACCTTCGCTCCCGCCGCCTGCCTCCCGCCCGCACGTGCAATATTAATCAACGGATCCTGATTAATTGGGAGGCAGCGCACCACGGGACGGGAATGGCCTGCAATGCACCAGAGGAAAAGCATATTTATCGTCCACCTTGATCTGGGCTTTGTCAAGGACCGGCAGGAAGAGTGATTTTGTGGCTGGGATTCGGCGTGTGGGGTGTAAGGGTTCGTCTGTGGGGTGGGGGGGTAGGGGGGTTGGTGGGGGGGGGGGTGGGGGGGGAAGGGGGGGTTGTAATCTATCTATTCATTTCTGGATCTTTATCTGTATTTGTGTTTATATCTATCGAGGTCCTTTCCTGTCCTGTGTGTGATTCCTGCGTGTCAGTTTATTTGTCTATTCTACTGTTTGTTTATATGTCTATCTGTCTGTCTGTCTATTTTGTTAATTTATCAACCTATTATTACTTACTTACATAGCTATTTATCTATCTACAAAACGGTATATGTGTGCATGCGAGAGAGCGAGAGAGAAAGAGAGAGAGAGAGAGAGAGAGAGAGAGAGAGAGAGAGAGAGAGAGAGAGGAGAAGAGAGAGAGAGAGAGAGAGAGCGTGAGAGAGAGGGAGATTTAATGGGACAACAAATTAGAAGAACTTTGATATTGACAACTCTTCTCAGTGCTATGAATCAAATACTTATATCTTCACTGATTTACCACTGCAATATCATCATCATTACTGACATTGCAGATACTATCTCTGGAGGAAGCTATGCAACTGACGCCACGCATCTACTCACTAGTGTCAGCAAGATTACATAAAAAAGTATTGAAGGATTGTACTGCATGATTATGACCAAGATGCCCGTGGCCCAGAAGCAGTTTCGGGTAGTTTAAGGTTGATGAGGAGTAGATCTTTGGTAAAGAATGGTAGATGGAAGCTGTTTGGAGGTAGACTGAAAGTTGATGAGAGAGAAAAAGAAAGAAAGAGAGAGAGAGAAAAAAAAGTGAGAGAAAAGGAGGGAGAGAGGGGAGAGTGTGTGTGTGTGTGTGAGAGAGAGAGAGAGAGATAAAAAGTGCGAGAAAGGGAAGGAGGGGAGAGAGAGAGGGTGAGAGGGTAGCTTAGGAAAGATTTTCAGGAATAGATGAAGTGGTTTTGTTAAGTAGAGAGAACGAGGGCATTTGAGCAATGTTGAAGACCAGAATTGAGACTTTTCTAATTATATCGCAGCTGTACTATCGGTACCAGAATCGCCACCATGTGTTACTATATCGCTAATTCTATCAACTCTGACGAGTGGTAGAGAGAGTGTCACTTGACTGCACTAATGACTTGTCCATTGGTTGGTTTCTTGGTGAGTTAGCAAAAGAGAAGAAGAAGAAGAAGAAAAAGAAGAAAACATTACTAAATGAGTTAGCAAAAGAGAAGGAGAAGAAGGAGGAAAAATAATAAGAAGAAGGAAACATTACTAAAGGACTGTCATTAATTTGATAGCAATTTGGGTCTGCATATGGACCTCCAGCGCCTTCCTCGCCAGTTGTGATCCGTCTCAGAAAACCGGGTTTTACGGGGGAATCCATTTAACTACAAAAAATGTGGTAGACTAATGTGTTTTAAGCGACGGTTTGCACTCTTTTTGAGCGTACTAACGATTATTATTATAAATATGATTCTATGATGATATGAATTTATACGCGGTTATAAACACACTGAACACAACATTGATTTCTTTGGTGCGGGGGCTTGCCAGCAGAATGGCGGGGGGGGGAGGGGGAGGGAGGAAGGTTACGTGACAAACAACGCCTCGGACTACAGAGAGAGAGAGAGTGAGAGTGAGAGAGAGAAAAGAGAGACATAGAGAGGAGGGGAGGAGAGAGAGAGAGAGTACCTGAAAGAGAGAGAAAAAATATGAGAAGAAGAGAAGAAAGAGAGAGAGAGAGAGAGAGAGAGAAGAGGGAAAGAGAGGGAGGAGAGGAAAGAAAAAAAGTGAGAAAGAAAGGGAAAGAGAGAGATAGAAAAGGAAAGAGAGAGGGGGGGAAGAGAGAGAGGGAAAAGAAAGAAAGAAAGGGAAAGAGGAAAAGGAAAGAGAGAGAAAGAAACAGAAAGACAGAAAAAGAGAAAGAGAGAGAGATCAAAAGATTTCACAATCGTGGATCCGAATTCATGATTGCTAATATACTACAGCTGTCCATCAAGTGAAACGTGTTCCCTTTATTGAAAGTTACGTAACATTTAGACCGACTCGGAAAGTTTTGCAATGTTTATGCATAAAAGTTAGAAAATAATGTATTGAAGCGAGAGAGAGAAAACAAAACGGAGAAAGACAGAGATAGAGACAAAGACACGGGCTAAAAAAAAAAAAAAAAAAAAAAAAAAAAAACGTACGTGTAGACAGAGATAGAGACAAAGACACGGGCTAAAAAAAAAAAAAAAAAAAAAAAAAAAAAAAAAAAAAAAAAAAATATTTCTAAGGGTTTCGTTCCAAAGCTCAGATAGACGCAAGGAATACAAGGTATCGCCCACTCACGCCCGTCTCGTAGACCCTGGCGTTCGGACCTCCACTGGATCTGCTTTGCTGAGCTGGATGATACACACGAGTAAACAAATACACTTTTGTACATATAGATACGTACAGATATAGGGATACAGATAGGTAAACCCTAAAAAAACAGATATAGGTAAACAGAGGTGTACTAAAAAACAGATATAGGTAAACAGAGTTACCGAACAAACAGATATAGGTAAACAGAGAGGTGTGTACCGAACAAACAGATATAGGTAAACAGAGGCCGAACAAACAGGTACATGCATCAGTACCACACACACACACACACACGGGAGCGTTGCGTGCGAGGGGCTGTGGGTCGCACTGGTCTACATTGATTTAGTTGTGATCCGCACGACATAGCGCCTGCATGCTCGCACGTGCTCCTATCTCTGCCAGATGCACTCCGCTTGACCTTCTTGCGGTTTCATGTGCTTTGCTTGATGCTTCTTCTCTCTTATCGAGTGTGAATTTGGGTTTATTTTAAGGCTCTAGTGAGGGGTTCGATTGGGAAAATTGTTCCTGTCTGCTTCTCGAACTTTCGTGTAGGTCTGTTCGCTGCAAATCGCTTATGTATCTTCCCGATGCATTTGATTTCGTAAGCCAGACGGACCCACCTTTCATACGGCCTCTTTTATGTAACAGTAAAATTGATTTTCTAATCTGTATTTCCTTTTCTAGACTATTTATTTGTTCCTTTCCCTCTTTTTTTTTTTCTCTCTGTCGTTTTCCTTCCTCCCCCCCCCCTTGACCTCCCCCCCAACACCACTATCTTCTCCATCGATCATATCACGTGATTTCTCTCTCCTCTTCTCTTTACACTCATTCCATCATTTTCCCCCCATTCACACTGCTCATTCAGAACCCATACGACCTCCTTACCGCTACACATTCAACATCCTCCTCTTCTTTTTCCTTCCTTCTAAAGACCTAAACCTAAAAACAAAATAAAAACATATAAAAACAAACAAAAACAAAAACAAAAAAACACGAGAAAGAGATACCCAGTGTGCGCAGGTGTGGCTATCTGTTCCCGGCTGATTGATTGATGGGGGTCGGAAGTCACGTGGCCTGGCGAAAGGGAGAGTTCATATAAGAAAATATAGATGGCGTTGATGAATGCGATTTTAATGATATTGGTAATTGGGATAAAGGTGATGATCGTGATGGTGATGAGGGTGGTGATGTTATGATAAGGATAGCGGTGATAGTAATGGTGGTTAAAATTATGATAATAATAATAATGATATGACAATTACTATCATTATCATTACTATTACTGCTGCTGTTAAAGCTATTACTAATGATAATGATGATGGCAGTAAAAATGATCATGATAATGACAAAAATAATGATAATGATGATAATGATATTGATAATGATACTAATAACAATGGTAATAATTGTAATGTCGATAATTAAAACAATGGTAATAATGCTAATGCTAATAATAATGATAATGATAATAACTATGATAATTATAATGATAGCAATAATAATTATGATAATGATAAAAGTAATAGTAATGATAATCATAATCATGAAAATAATAATAACAATGATAATGATAATAATGATAGTGATAACAATGATATTAATAGAAATGATTAACGACAATGACAACAACAATGATAATGATAAGAATGAAAATAATAATGATAATAACAATGACAATAATGATAATGATAACAGCAATGATAATAATGATGGTAATAAGGATAATAGTATTAATGATATTAATTAAAATGATAATGATAATAATTATAATAATAATAGTAATAATAATAATGGCAATTAATAATGATATGATAAATAGCAATGACAATAATTTTAATGAGAATAATAGCGATGATGAGAACACCAAAGAAACAGAAGCAAGAACAGCCCCAAAATAGACCAACCAGAAAAGGCCACAAAGAAGAATGATTGCAGTTCATGTAAAGAGATCGGATAGGAGGGGGGGGGTCGGGTACCTTTTCAGAGGGGGAAAGGAAGGGCAGGGAGGGGGAGGGAGGGAGGGGGAGAGGGGCTGGAAGTGTGTGCGTGTGTTCATTTTGTATCCAATAAGTAATTTTCAGTCCCCGCGGATGGATGGCCCCCTCCTTTACCCCTTCAACCTACCCTTCACCCTCATCTCCCCTCCCTCTCCTCCCTTCAATCTACCCTCCTTCCTCCTCCCTCCACCTCCCTTTCCCTCCCTTCCCACCTCCTCCCTCCACTCCCTTTCCCTCCCCCTTCCCCACCCCCTTTCCTCCCCCTTCCCACCCTTTCCCTCCTCCCCTTCCCCACTCCCTTTCCTCCCCCCTTCCCCACCTCCCTTTCCCTCCACCCCCTTCCCCTTCCCCTTCCCCTCCCTTCTTCCCCTCCTCCTCCCTCCCCTGGGTTCCTAGATGGGGTCGTAAGTCCTCGTTGATTTCAAAAGGGTTTGGGACTCACGAAAAAAAAGAAGAAAGGGTTTTTCGTGCTACTTACCTCTTTCTTTTCAGCAGAGGGGGCGCAGGACTCAAGGGGTAGGGTAATGCTGCAGTGTTATAGTACGGGATATGTATAGTGCATGGCTGAAAGGATAAAGAATATGTATATATATATATATATATATATATATATATATATATTATATATATATATATATATATATATCGTGTGTGTGTGTGTGTGTGTGTGTGTGTGTGTGTGTGTGTGTGTGTGTGTGTGTGTGTGTGTGTTGTGTGTGTGTGTGTGAGAGAGAGAGAGGGGGGGGGCGAGGGTGGACATTGAAATCTGATAGAATGATAGAGGAAGAGAGGGGGAAAAGAACGAGAAAAAGAAAGTGGGTAATAGGAAGAGGAAAATTATAAAAAAAGATGACAGGGAGTGGAGAGGAGAGGAAACATAGTGACAGAGAGAGAGAGAAAAAAAAACGAAAGTAAAAAGAGGAGAATGCTTCCGTCCGCCCCCCCCCCGCCCCTCACCCCCCCCCTTCCACTTCCACGGCGGATGATTCACGTGTGACCTTCTTTCTTGCTAATGACCTCTGACCTCCCCTTCGTCCCCTTCACCCCCCTCCCCCGCCCCCTCGCTTGTCTCACCCCCATGACTCCAGTCATCCCCCTCCCCCCCTCCCAAGATCCCGTCCTCCATCTGCCCCCTTTCAACCCCCCCATCTCCCCCATTTTCCCCCTCCTCCCTCTCCCACCACCCCTCCCCTATCCCCTTCTCCCCCAACCCCTCCAACCCCTCCCCTCCCATCTCTCCCCCAGGCTTCCCCCCCTTCCCAATTCTCTCCCCATGACCCCCTCCACCCCATCCCTTCCCCCTCCCATCTCTCCCCCATGACACCCTCCCTATCACCCCTATTACATCGCTCTATAAGGTCTATAATTCCATGTCTGAAGACTTTGAAGGTGAAACGAAATGCCTTTGGAATATGCAAAGCAAGTACTGTTTGTTACGTTTGTTTTTGTTTGTTTTTTGTGTATGTGTGTGTGTGAGTTTGAGTGCGTGTTTGTATGCGTGCGGTCGTGTGTGTGTTGTGTGTGTTGTGTGTGTGTGTGGTGTGTGTGTGTGTGTGTTGTGTGTGTGTGTGTGTGTGTGTGTGTGCGTTGTGTGTTGTGTGTGTGTGTGTGTTTGTTTGGTGTGTTGTGTGTGTGTGTGTTTGTGTTGTGTGTGTGTGGTGTGTGTGTACGTGTGTGTGTGTGTGTGTGCGTTTCTTATATGTATGTGTACACAGCGGTTTCATGACATGATTTGCAAAATAAAGGGAATAATCAATACAGTTGACGTACAGAGTTTCCTCGTCCTTATCTTCAGTTTTATCCTTTTTTTATTGCTATTCTTTCCTTCGTATTTTTTTTCTTTCTTTTCTATTATCTCTCTATCTTTCTTATGTTATTTTTTTAGTCCTTTCCACCCTCCTTTCTTATTGTTGGTATTTTCTGTTTCTTTCATTATTCGTCTTTCATTTAATTGTCTCTCCATCTCCTCCCTATTTTCTTCTTTTTTTGTCCCCTTTTCCTTCATCCTTTTCATCATCGTATTTCCCTTCCTTTATTCCTCGACCTTAATTTTATCTTCTTTATCTTATTTTTCTTGCCTCTTCCTCCTCTTCTTCCTCTTTTTATTCTTAGTCCCCATTCTCCTCTTCTATTTTCTCCTCTTCCTCCTTCTTCCTTTTTACCTTTTCCTCTCCTGCTTCCTCCGTTTCCTTTTGCGTCTCTTCATCCTTCTCTTCGTTCTGCTACTTCTTTTCTTCCTTCTCTTTTACTTCCTCCTCTTCTCTTCTTCCTCTTCTCCTCCCTCTTCTTCTCTCCTCTCCTCTTCTCTTCTCCTCTCCTCCTCTCTACTTCTTCCTCTTCCTTCTTCTACTTCTTACTTCTTCCTTTCTCTCTTCTCTTTTCTACTCCTCTTTCTCTTCTTCCTCTTCCTCTTCTTCTTCTACTTCTTCCTCTTCCTCCTCCTCTTCTACTTCTTCCTCTTCCTCCTCCTCTCTTCCTCTTCCTTCTCTACTTCTTCTCTCCTCCTCCTCTTCTACTTCTTCCTTTCTCTCCTCTTCTACTTCTTCCCTCCTCCTCTTCTAACTTCTTCCTCCTCCTCCTCCTCTTCCTCCTTCCTCTTCTACTTTCTTCCTCTTCCTCCTTCTCTCTTTTTCCTTTCCTTTCCTCTTCTACTTCTTCCTCTTCCTCCTCCTCTTCTACTTCTTCCTCTTCCTTCTCCTCTTCTACTTTTCCTCTTCTTTCTCTTCTCTTCTTCCTCTTCCTATTCCTCTTGTTTCGTCTCTTTCTCCTCCTCTTCTACTTCTTCCTTTTCCTATTCCTCTTGTTTCGTCTTTTTCTCCTCCTCTTCTACTTCTTCCTCTTCCTATTCCTCTTGTACCGTCTCTTTCTCCTGTTTATCCTATCCTGTTTATCCTCTCCTTGTTTGCATCAGAAAATGATCTTTGCTTGCGTGCGTTATTTCATCTTTCTTCTCAGAGTCCTGTGTTATTCTCCTATGCCATCCTTTCGGCAGTCCTTGGGGGCAATAACCGTGAAAAATGTTTATTTCCCAGGCCTATTTTTAGCTCCCAAACGCTCTCTCTCTCTCTCCTCACTCCTCTCTCCCTTTTCCTTCCTCTCTTGTCCCACTTCTCCCCCTCCTTTCCCTCTCTCTCCCCTCCTCACCCTTCCACCACATTCCTTCCCCTCTTGTCCACTTCTCCCCTCTCTTTCCCCTCTCTCTCCCTCTCCTCATTCCCTTCCACCATATCCCCTTCCCTCTTGCTTCTCCCCTCTCTCCCCTCTCTCTCCCTCTCCCCTCCCCTTCCCCATTCTCCTCTCCCTTTCCCCCCTCATATCCCTCCCCCCCCTCCCTCCCTCTCTTCTAACCTAGCCGTCGCGTCGATAATATAAACACGAGATCTACTTCCTCCCCTGTCTCTCTCTTCTCTCTCTCTCTCTCTCTCTCTCTCTCTCTCTCTCTCTCTCTCTCTCTCTCTCTCTCTCTCTCTCTCTCTCTCTCTCTCTCTCTCTTCTCTCTCTCCTCTCTCTCTCTTTCTCTCTCTCTCTTCTCTCTCTTTCTCTCTCTTCTTCTTCTTCTTCTCCTTCTTCTTCTTCTTCTCTCTTCTTCTTCTCCTTCTTCTTCTCTTCTCTTCTTCTTCTCTTCTTTCTTCTCCATCTTCTTCTCTTTCTCTCTTTCGCCCCCTAGGTTTACTCTATTTCCCAGCTCTCCCTCTCTTTTAGATCTCTCCTTCTTGTATTTTTTATTTTCACGAAGAAGGAAGGGATAATCACTTGATAATGGCGATTACCGGTGGACGTTTAAGGTGAAAATTATTATGGTTTACTCCCTTCTTCCTGTCCTTTCGAAGGTGGATAGGGGGAAGGGAAGAAGGGGAAAAAAGAAGGAAAATAGGGAAGGAATGAAATTGGGTTATTTTCCCATTTTTCTTACCATTTGATATACTTACGAGTGCGATTAGCTGCGCATTTTAGTTGTTAGTGTCAAGTCCAGCAACGGAAGGAGAAAATAAGGACGATTAGAATAGTTCCCCCTTTGAAATTTATTCCTACGAGAATTGTAATTTATATTTCTTTATCATGTACAAGGTTCTATTTTTTTATATATAAATTTCGTCTCTCTGTCTCAAGATGAGGAGATAAAAAGAAGAGAAGTCATGGTACAATCTCATTAATTATGATAATGTTAAAGTGTAAAAATAATGCAGTAGAGTTTGTGAAAATTTATTTCTTGTTGTTATGACACATTCAGCATTTATCATTAATATTTGTATTATTGTTTGCTACCAAATAAACAACAATAACTTGTAATTTATCATATTTTTTCGTTCTCCCTTAGGGTAGTTTATGCATAATCACCTTGTTTATTAGACTAATTTCTTCAATTTAGTGGGTTACGTTCGTTTGCTTCATGGCGTCCGAATCTTTTCTCATGGCTTAGCTAGAATTCTTTTTTTTCAACTTAATTCGTGGTAATTTTTGATGAGTCGGGAATAAGATCATAAATTACATAAATTAATGTATAAAGCTATAATAAAAAGTAGAAAACTCGAAAAGAAAAAGAAAGATAGAAGCTGGAAACAGTGTAAAGTAAAAACTTTTGAGGTTGTTACATCAATCAAAAGTGACCTTGCTACTACATATGCAGACAGTGTAATGTGGTCTGATCTTTGGTCTGAAAATACAAATGATTTAGAAGGACCTCGGTTTTTGTGTCTTGTCTTTTGTTTGTGCATCTCTTCTCTCTCTATCTCTCTCTCTCTCTCTCTCTCTCTCTCTCTCTCTCTTCTCTATCTCTCTCCTCTCTCATCTCTCTCTCTCTCTCTCTCTTCTCTCCTCTCCTCCTCTCTCTCTCTCTCTCTCCTCCTCTCCTCTCTTCTCTCTCTCTCTCTGCTTGAGGCATCCACTTCAGTCCAGGTCAGGGTGCATCGTTCAATGAGACCGTCTTCTTCATCGGTCCGTACTGTCTGGTGTCTTCTCGTCTCTCTCCTTCTCTCGAAGTTTATGTTATTCATGTTGCGGCTGGTGTCGAAGTGCACAAAGCAGTTAGGACGTATTGTAGATAATGTGTATTTGCCTCGTGATCTCGTCTCTCTCTCTCTCTCTCCTGTCTGTCTCTCTCTCCTCCTCTCCTCCTCCTCCTCTCTTCTCTCTACCACCTCTCCCTCCCTCTCTCTCTTATATTATTCTCTCCTCTCTTGCGCTCTCCCTCCTCAACTCTCTCTTCTCGTCTCTCGGTCGTCCTCTCTCTCTCTTCTCGTTCCTCTCGCCTCTCCTCCGGTTCTCGTTCTCTCTCTCTCTCTCTCTCTCTCTCTCTCTTCTCTTCCTTCCTCTCTTCTCTCTCGTCCCTCTCTCTCTCTCTCTCTCTCCTCTCTCCCTTCTCTCTCCTCTCCCTTCCTCTTCTCTCTCTCTCATCACTTCTTTCTCTCTCTTTCTCGTCTCTCCCTCCTCTTCTCTCTCGTCTATCGCTCCCCTCCTCTTCTTCTCTCTCTCTCTCTCTCCTTCTCTCTCACTCGTCTCTCTCTTTCTTTCTTCTCACTATCCCTCCTTCTTTCTCGCTCCTTTCTCTTTTCCTTTTTCTTTCTCTCTCCCGCTGTCCTTTTTCTCACCTCTCTCCTTATTCCTTTCCTTCTCCAGCTGCCTCTCCCAACTCCTCTTTCCCGCATTTACGACATTGCATGACAGTCTTGTTCTATGCTTACTCTCGTGGCCATGAAATATTTTTGTAGAATTTATTCATACTGTGCGTGTGCATGAAGCATGGACGTGGGTGGGGGCGGGAGAGGATGATGTCGGCGGCTCGCACTGGGGTTTTATGCTCGTCCTGTTTGTAAACATTTCTTATCTTTATATTATATATGATATCTATATATATATATATATATATATATATAATATCCCTGTCTATAACTATTACTAGCCCTATCTAGATTACTTTATCTTATCTACTATATTATCCATTCTCTCTCTCTCATCTCTCTGTCTCTCTCTCTCTCTATCTTCCAGTCCTCTCCTCAGTTCCTCATCTCGTGTCTCTCATCTCGTCTCTCTCCTCTCTCTCTCGTCTCTCTCTCTCCTCCTCTTCTATGCGTGAATGTGTTTGGATGTGTGTGTCTCCTCAGTTCAGCTGCTGTGCTTTTTGTGAAAAGGAGAAAAAGAAGGCAAGGAAAGAAAGAAAAAGAAAAAATTGAACAATGCAGCACTTTGCGGACCGGGCTGTGCCTTGAAAAAAAAAAAAAAAAAAAAAAAAAAAAAAAAAATAAAAAAAAAAAAAAAAAAAAAAAAAAATAACAAAAAAAAAAAAAAAAAAATAAAAAAAAAAAAAAAAAAAAAAAAAAAAAAAAAAAAAAAAAAAAAAAAAAAAAAAAAAAAAAAAATAAAAAAAAAAAAAAAAAAAAAAAAAAAAAAAGACTAGACAACTGATTGAAGGAAAAAAGCGAAGTGGCTTCAGAAAATGGTTTTAAAAGAAGTTAGCTTGAAGTTCCCCGTTGAAAGATGGTGTATTCGACAGGGCCTCTTAAATGTTTTAAAAATTAATTATTCCCTTTTAAGTTTATGGGTTTTAATCGAAAAGAAAATAAAATGATGACTTGCTGCTGTTTTTCTTTTCCCCTTTTTTTTTTTTGTTTCACTTATTTGATTTATTTTGTTTTTTTTTTTTCTGTGTGTAATCTTTTCTGTATTTCTTAGCTTTTTTTTATTTCGCTTCTATTCTTATAAATGTAAATCTTTGTTGGTTTAATGAGTTGTACGGAAATTATGGGTTATGAACAAATCAATGATAACGACAGTTGGTAATGGAGATAATGACATTAAATGTGATATATTGATGAGCAGAAGAAAAAGGGAAGAAATAAGCGAATAATTTGAAGAATGATGAATGAATGGTGAGAGAGTGATGAAATAGTGATAGAAATGGTAATATTCTAATTATATTTGTTTTTTAATAAATAAATAAAGATCGAAATTAATGGAATGGTAATAGGTTATACAATAATTGATTAATGATTATTATTATATTATTATTTATCCATCATCATATTATTTTTACTATCATTTATTGATTTCCATGAAATTTTATTATCATCTATTGCTAAACTAGTTATTGGTTATTATTATCATATCATATATTATTATTGATATTATTATGGAATTATCATCCATCAGTATTATTAAACTAATTCATATTATAAATCGCATTATCTGTTTTCATTTACACCGTACATATTCCTTTCTTATTATTATATATCATTATTTTCTTCTCATACATAGTTCATTTTGAATGGACATCTCATCATCATTATACAATGATATACAGAAGAAAGAACATGCTTAATTTGACATACCGCCGCTAATAATCATAGCAACTATATTGAGGTTGGTATGGAACAACACAGAGAAACAACGAAGCAGTCGGCTCTCCGGGGTACGCTGCTGCCTTCTAGCTGCTCCGTGTGCCCCTATTGCCTGCGTGGGGCGTCTGTGGTTCCGCGGGGCCCTTCCTGGCGACCCCAAGAAGGTACTTATTGACTGGTCCTGGCCTGGGAGGAGCGGGTCGTCTGCGTGTGGTGTCGCTTCATGGCTCGGTCAGCTGCGTAATACACGGCCCTGCGTTTCCTTGTCTGCTTTCTGCTTCTTATTTTCCTTTCTATTTTGCTGGGTCGGGTGGGTGGTGTAGGTGCGTTGGGGGTAGGGAGGGGGAGGGGGGCAGTGGGCGGTATTTAGTTGTTATGATGCTCTTTGTGGTTTTTTTTTTTGTTTATTTTTATTTTTATTTTTTTGTCTTTATTTTCTGTTGTTGTTGTTTGTTGTTTTCTTTATTTTCTGTTTTTCTCTTCTTCTGTTTTGTTACTGTTGTTGATATGGATTGTTTTTTTTTCTCTTTTTTTCTCTCTTTTTTCTCCGGCAAGGTTATCTTCGTGTTTTCGCTGTTAGTCTTACTGTTGCTACTAATACCGTTACTACTACAATTACTCCAAACATTGCTCCTAATACCACTAATACCCAAGATACTTATAGTGAGAGGCAAGATGATGAAGATTATTAACATCACGGACTCTTCTCTCTCTCTCTACTCTCTTTTCTCTCTCTTCCCTCCTCTCTTCCTCTCTCTCTCTCTCCCTCTCCCTCCGTCTCTCTTTCTCTCTCTCTCGTCTCTCTCTCTCTCTCTTCTCCCTTCTCTCCTCTCTCTCTCTCTCTTCTCTCCCCTCTCTCTCTCTTCTCTCTCTCTCTCTCTCTGTCTCTCTCTCTCTTCTCTCTCTCTCTCTCTCT
>NW_020868289.1:294901-297401 GCF_003789085.1 Penaeus vannamei
TTTTTGTTGTTTTTGGGGCGGGGCAACGTCGTTCGAAAGGAGACGGAATCAAGGTTGTTTATATATTGTCATAATTCAAGGCATTAGGAAGTATAGAAATATACCTAATTCATACCGAAAATCACAGAGACAGTCATAAGCGAAATCCAAAAGGCACCATCGATTATCAAGCAAAAAAGTTTAAAATACCTATCTATTATTGTCTTATTCTCTGATATGATTTTTTCCCCTTTTCACGATTACGTGATTCTAGTCTAGTAATTTTGTTTTTCTTTCTGCTTTCCATTGTCCTCTGATTCGTTGCATTGTGGGTAATTTCGGCCATTAGCGTTTTATGAGGCATTTTACTACGTCATAATGGGCAGGGGATGATATTCTAGAGATTCTAGGTATTTGCTTTTCAATTCTTCCCTTTCTTACCGCTTTCTGGTATATACTCTGACTTGACCTCTACTGGTAGGTATTGCTTCTAATGATTGAGATTTGGATTTTCTTTCGTATCTTGATCGAGTCAGTAAGTGGAAAAGAGACCTATCAGATATCTTTTCTTTTTTTCTCCTTCTTAGACTTGCGTAGGAGACCGATGTCAGACCAGAAGAGAGAGATCGAATGACTGCATCTCTCGAGAGAGATGAGCGTCTCTCTCTCCTCTCTCTCTCTCCTCTCTCTAGTCTCTCCCTCCTCTCTCTCTCTCTCTCTCTCTCTCTCTCTCTCTCTGATCTATCTATGCGGATATCTATCTATCTATCGATCTCCCTCCCGCGTCCCTCCCTGATTCTCCGACGAGTTGCCCTACGCCTACCCACTCGGATCTCTCTCGAACCCTCTCCGAGCTACCCTGAGCCTAGCATCCGACCGACAGTCAGGAACTCTCCCATGAGTCATCTCTCTCTCGAGTAGACTGCTCATCTCTCTCTCGTCTCTCGATGAAGCGTGACGATGACCGAGAATGAAGAGACTCGATGTACGAGATCTCTGCATCTGCTATCTCGTACTCGTCCTCGTCTACTCTCATCTGCATGACGAGTACTGTCGAGACCTGCATAGAGAGAGACCGTCAGTCTTCTCCCTCTAGCCAAACTAGACAACGGTGAGGCCTCTGACGGAGGGAGTCGAGAGACGACAGATGGAGGACGGAGACCAGAGAGAGAGAGAAGAGAAGTGAGACTGACGAGCTCCTCTCCGAGTCGACGCATCGAGCCTCGAGCCGAGCAGACCTCCCGACACCTCCCCTCGCACTCCCTCCCTCCCTCCCTCCCTCCCTTCCTCCCTCGTATCCTCCCCTCCCCTCCCTCCCTCCCTCCTCCCTCCCTCCCTCTTCCCTCCCTCCTCCCTCCTTCCCTCATCTCTCACTCCCCCTCCTAATCGCCCTCTCACCCTCTCTCTCTCTCTCCCCCAGGGATGGATTCCTCAGCCAGAACGAATTCGCTGCCCTCTGCCGCGCCCTCTTCAGGAACGACCGGGGGAAGCCTTACCCCGTGGAGTCCTCGATGCTGAACACCATCTTCACCATCTTCGATACCAATAAGGTAAGGGGAGGGGGTTAGAGGGGAGGGGGAGGGGGAGTTAGTGGGGATGGGGGATGTAATGGGGGGAGGGAGGGTGGGTGGGACGGGGTTGTTATGGGGGGAGGGAGAGGGAGAGGGAATGAGGGAGAGAGAAGGAGAGTAAGCAGAGGAGGAGTGAGGAGAGGAGGAGGGAGTACGCAGAGAGGAGGAGGAGTAAGCAAGAGAGGAGGGAGTGAGGAGAGAGGAGAGAGGGGAGGGTAATGGCGAGGTGGAGGGAGTGAGGAGAGAGGGAGGGAGATGGAGAGAGGAAGGAAGGGAAGGAGGGAGTGATGGAGAAGGGAGGGAAATAGAGAGGGGGAAGGATTGAAGGTCTAGAGTTCATGGAGAAGAGAAGGTAATAGAGAGAGGGAGTAGGAACAAGGAAGAGAGGAAGAAAGGATGGAAAAGAAAGAGAAAGAAGGAAAAGAGAGCAGGAGGAGAGAACGTCAGAAAAAGGAGAAAAGAGAGAGAGAGAGTCAAATATTTTCCCGATTGCTTTTTTCTTCCTAATTAGCATGTACCAACATTAGTACTTCCTTAACAGAGGCTTATCATTATCACTGTCGGCCTAATTATTACCAGGAAAAGTTTTAAAGAATACTGCACAATTTACGTGATTCACCCTTGACCGTTCCCTCAAAAATATCATGTAAGAAAGAAGAGAAAAATAACAATAAATAACAATATGACGTGTAAACAAGGACTCGTCTTAATAACACTGAACAAGACCACGAACAAGAACAGGTTCTCTGGAAGAGTAATAGATGTTTTTTTCTTTTCTTTTCTTTTTTTTGAAGATGGATGGGTGGATGGGAAGGTGTGACGTATGGTGTGGAGAAGGAGGTGGAAGTTTGTCGAAAAACAAAATGGAAGTGTATGTACGAATAGGTGTGTATGTGTGTATTCACTTGCATGTGGGTATATACATGCAAAAGTAAGGACGCATGCTCTCG
>NW_020868289.1:302401-304901 GCF_003789085.1 Penaeus vannamei
GAAGGACATTAGCAGGCAGTCAGATTACTAGGCAGACTAGCAGGCGTTTCAAGATTACTAGAACCGATAACAACAGACGAGAAGAGGACACTAGCAGGCAGTCAGATTACTAGGCCGACTAGCAAGCAGTCAGATTAGCAGGCAGACAGATTGCCAGGCCGACTAGCAGGTAACCGTTCGCTGACTGGCAGACAAGCACGTTAAAAGGCAGACTGGCAAGCAAACAAGCTGGCTGACAGGCGGGCAGGTAAAAGGAGCCTGCATGACGATGTCCCCAATTAACGTCGTCTGACGCGAACTCACGTCATCCCATCGATCTCGCGTGTTGCCTCGCACGTCATCACCTCGCCCCTTCCCCCTCCTCTGCCCCACCCTTCCCCCTCCCCTCCCCTCCCCTCTTCCCCTTCCCCTTCCCCTCCATTTCTCCTCTGCCCCACCCCTTCCCACTCCCCACCCCCTCCTCTGCCCACCCTTCCCCCTTTTCCCCCCTTCTCCCCTCACTCTGCCCCACCCCCCCCCTCTTCGCCCCTTCTCCCCTCCTCTGCCCCACCCCTCCCCTCCCCTTCCCCTCCCCTTTCCCCTTCCCCTCCCCTCCACTTTCTCCTCTTGCCCCACCCTCCCCCCTCCCCTTATAGTCCTCTGGCCCACCCCTTGCCCCCTCCCCTTCACCCCTCTACCCCACCCCTTTCCCCTCCCCATTCCCTCCGTTTCCACTCCTCTACCCCTCCCTTTCCCCCTTTCCACTCCTCTCCCTCCCTCTCCCCCTTCCCTTCTCGCTTTTCCCTTCCCCTCCCTCCTTCTACCCCCTTTCCCTTCCTTATCCCCTTTTCCCTTTACTGCTCCTCTCCTCTCGACAATTTTCCCTCGAATTCGCGTTTCTCACCAACCAGACATTTTTTGTTTAAAATATTGAAATGTTAAATGAAATGAAATCTTGCTCTCTCCTCTCTTCTCTCTCTCTCTGCTCTCTCTCTCTCTCTCTCTCTCTCTCTCCTCTCTCTCTCTCTCTCTCTCTCTCTCTCTCTCTCTCTCTCCTCTCTCACTCACTCACTCACTCACTTCACTCTCACTCACTCACTCACTCACTCACTCACTCCTCACTCACTCACTCTCCTCCTCACTTCTCTCTTCTCTCTCTCTCTCTCTCTCTCTCTCTCTCTCTCTCTCTCTCTTCTCTCTCTCTTTCTTTCTCTCTCTCTCTCTCTCTCTCTCTCTCTCTTCTCTCTCTCTCTCTCTCTCTCTCTCTCTCTCTCTCTCTCTCTCTCTCTCTCTCTCTCTCTCGCCTCTCTCTCTTCGTACACTCATATCTCACCCTCCCCTTTCTTCCCAATTCAACCACATTCTTTATCTTCCAACCATCTCCCCATCCCCTTTCGTTATTTTTCCTATTCCCTTTTCTCTCTCTCTCTCTCTCCATACCCCCTTTCTACCTATCACTAAATCCCTATCATACGTTTTTAGTCTGGATAATGGCACATTCGGTACGGAGATTTAAAAAAAAGGAAAAAAAAGAAATCTGGTAATGAAGGTTCATTAAAAAATCTTTAACGCGTCTGGAATTTGGAGTCTATTAAGATCTGGGACTTTTTTTTTTTCCTTTTTTTGGGAGGGGTGGGCGGGAAGGGTGGGCGGAGGGTGGGGCGGGTGGTAAAGGTGGGCGGGGAAGGGGTTGGGGCGGGAGGGTGGCGGGGGGGGCGGGAAGGGGTGGGCGGGAAGGTGGGCGGGGAAGGGATGGGGGGCGGAGGAGGGAGAGGGGGGGAAGAGAAGGAAGGGGGAAAGTGGAGAGAGAGAGATGGAGGGTAGAAGGAGGGAGAGGGAGATAGAGAGAGAGAGAGAGAGAGAGAGAGAGGAAAGAAAGAGAAAGAGAGAGAGAGAGAGAGTGAGAGAGAGAGAGAGAGAGGAAGAGAGAGAGAGAGAGAGAGAGAGAGAGAGAGAGAGAGAGAGAGAAAGAAAGAAAGAAAGAAAGAGAAAGAAAAAGAGAGAGAGTGGGGGGGAGGAGAAGAGAGACAGACAGACAGATAGACAGAGAAACAGATAGACAAACAGAGATACAGAGGGAGATAGGAGAGGACAAAGATAGGGAGGGAGAAAGGAGAGAGGAGATAGACAGAGAGAGAGAGAGAATGGGGAGAGAGAGAGAGAGATTAAGATAGGTAGATAGAGAAGGAGAAGGGAAGAAGGGAAAGGGAGGGAGAGAGAAGGAAAGATGAAAAGAAGATTAAAGCAAGTTAAAAAAGTATAATTTGTCTTTTCACTTACTCCCTTTGAATCTTTCTCCTCTCTTTTCTTCTCTTCTCCACTCTTCTCCACTAGTCTCTCATTTCCTTTTCCATTTCCTCACTTCTCGCCTCTCTTCTTTAGCCTCCTCTTCTCTTCTCTCCTTTTCTCTCTTCTTCTCTCCTCTCCTCTCCTCTCTCCTTTCTACTCTCTTCTCTTCTTTCATGTTTCTCTCATCACCTCTCCTCTTTTCTCTCGCTTCTCTTCTTTTAATCTCCCCAAT
>NW_020868289.1:309901-312401 GCF_003789085.1 Penaeus vannamei
AATAAGAATAACCACTGTAACGAATGGAATAAAGTATTTTGATTTTGAATTTGAACTTTTTGTGGCGTTTGACCTCATCCGACCTTCTTCCCCGTCAGGTCATTCCTCCTATCAACCGCCTCCTGAATGAAGTGAAGTTCGACATGGTGGTTTACTCCCTGGACTGGCACCCTGAGGATCACGTGTCTTTCATTGATAACGTGAAGGACAGACCCATTCACCACACTAGCGAGGTATTTTTATCTTTTTGCTCGTGTGTTCCTGCCGAGTCAGTTTATGGTCCGTAACCCAAGTGGTTGATTATCTGCAGGTGGTTATGTTGGTTATTTGTATGGAATAAGAATGTCTTTCTGATAGTATTATTTGCAAGTTTATACCTCACGGTCTTTGTCGACTTTCTGCAATGTACATAGATTGGAATAGATATCAAACAAATGTAGGAAGTAAATAGATAAAGAAGGAAAAGGAAACACTGAAATGAAAAATAATGAATATTAATTAACCAACATTCACAGTTAACCACACATAATTAATCCGAAATCTCAATGGCAACTTCAGATCTCGAGTGAAGATGCGCAGGTGAATGACACTGTCATCTTCGACGTCAATAACGACGGGATCCCGATGGAGCAGAGGCTGTGGCCGAGACACTGCGTGCAGAAGTCGTGGGGCGCGCAGCTCCACGACGACCTCAAGGTGCGTCGGATTGGGGTGTGCGCGGGGCAGGTGATTGATTGATTGTGTGTGTGAAAGAGAGAGAGAGAGAGAGAGCGAGAGCGAGAGCGATGGAGGAAAGGGGGGGGAGAGGGGAGAGAGAGAGAGAGAGAGAGAGAGAGAGAGAGAGAGAGAGAGAGAGAGAGAGAGAGAGAGAGAGAGAGAGAGAGAGAGAGAGAGAGCGAGAGCGAGGGAGGGAAGGGGAGAGAGAGAGTATTTGTGAGAGTGTGTCTGTGTGCGATTGGCGCCACCCAGGAAACGAGCGAAAGTGCTCATAAATCCTTCTTCCCCGGAGTCCAGCTAACCCCTCCCTCTTGGTTCCAGATCGTCGAGGACTCCGTGCTCGTGTACAAGGGCACGGACCCCGATACGGATTCCTACAGCGTGTTCTGGGACAACAACAAGAAGAGCCAGACTTCCCTCAACGAAGAACTGCAGAAGAGGAACATTACAGATGTTTACATCTGCGGCATCGCCTATGATGTCTGCGTGTGTAAGTCTGACATCAATTCGCTATGTTCTCCTTAATGCTATTTTTTATTCATTATAACCATCAACTTTCAACATATTTCTCGTTATTTTCTTTATATCGTACTCGTTTGGAGCGCATAACATTTTCGAGACCCACGCCCACACTGACCCCTCGCCTCCCCCGCAGCCGCCACGACCGCGCACGCCATAGAGGAGGGATACCGGGCCCTCCTCATCGACGACGGCTGCCGCGGGGTGTGCGACGCTGACATCCAGGCCACGAAAGAGAGAACCACGTCCTCCAACGGCCTCGTCATACACTCGTCGCAGGTGAGCGGCAGAGAAGGGCCATGCGACGGCCTTTTCGGGCTTGCAGTCACACCTGGAAACTTTGTCGGTTCGCGATGGTTGTCTTGACCATGGACGCTTAATGTGACGTGAAGAAATGTGATTTTAGCCCAGTCTTCACACTTTTTAAGTATTATTCTAGTGTCTTAAAAACTATATCCTAATCATGACAAAACAGATCCTTCAATAATCTTGGCGCGAACTTGCCCGCAAAAAAAAGTTTCTAGGCTGGCAAGTAACTTGGATAAATATTAGATGTATCTTAACACTCGGTTGCTCAATTAACACCTCACGTTCATACAGATGTTTTAATTGATAGCAAACATTTGATAATTTCATATTCACATTAGGACGAACTATATAGCAGTAATTTAATTTAAAGTATCTTAACCCGTTACTCAGTTAACACCTCGTTCATACAGATATTTTAAATGATTATATAACATTAAACACCTCACTTAATCATACAGGTATTTTTTATTGATAAGATAAACATCTGATAACTTTATATACACATTAAGAGGCACTACACAGGAGTAATTTAATTTAATGGGTGGTTAATGTACGTCTTTTTTTCTCAGGTCAAAAGCTTGGTGAGTGGGAGAGACAGGCCTCCAGTGCTGGCCTACAAACTTGCTCTGGAAATTTCCAAGAAAATGAAGAAGAAATAATAAAACTGAAGAACAACAAGGAAATCGGGGAAATGAATGAAAATCATTGATAAAGGAATGTAATATGCTTTATATACGACAAAACGAGATAACAGAGTTTAGTTGTCCAATGCCATTCGTAAGGATGCTACTCTCTTAATTGTAATTTGATTTAGATATGATTTTTCTTCCTTTTTCATTCTTTATTTTTATGGTTTGTATTTTTTTTTTTTTTTTTTTTTTTTTTTTAAACCATTATCAGTCAACAAGTTCATCGTCTTGTTTATCTTTCTATTGCATCGAGTTTTATCTATTTA
>NW_020868289.1:317401-344901 GCF_003789085.1 Penaeus vannamei
CCTGCTAATATACTAACAAATAATATCCGGATCGCTACCAAAATTTCATGGAATCTAAACTACGCTAAGGCTCATCTTGGTTAAAGAAAAAAAAATCTAAATTGCTTATAAAACCTACGGAAGAAGTAAGAGGCAACAAACCATGGACTGGCTTGAAAAAATAAAATAAAAATAATAAAAAATAAAAAAGTACCTGAAAAAGAAAAGTAAGCAGCGGTTTTCACAACGACTGTTAATTATATAACGCACCATCATTGCAGCAAAGGATCGTGTTGGACACTGAATAAGATAAATCGCTTTTGCAGAAAACGTAACAGCTGTATGTCGATTATTGTAACGACGCAGATGAAACAGCAACATATTTCGTTTCGTTTCAGAATTCCCCAAAATAGCTATGAAAGAACACAAGTATATGAATAATGTAGCAGAAGTCATTTACTGAAATCTGTGTGAGAATTGAGGGTTTGAAAGGACAGGTAAGTGGTGTATGCATCAACCGGTGAAAAATACTTAAATAAGACGACTGCAAGAGATTATGAGACTTTCTTATACAAATAGAGGACTAGAAAACAATAAGCTAGATATAACAATAAGCTAGATATAAATTAATATGCCAGTTCATTGATCCTCCTTGTCCATATGATAACCGCATTGAAAAGGAAAAGAAGTGTTTAAACAATTGTGATCAGAAGTAAGAACAAAAATGGATTTAGATGAAAAAAGTGGAAGCTTTGCCGGTCGTAATTTGTGCGTTGGGCACAGCAACAAGAAGGCTTTGGCAAGGGGATTGCAAATTAGGACTTGGAGCTGACAATGGAGACGCTACAGAAACCATGTTTACTCAATGTCTATATAAGTATTTATATAGATTTTGTTTACTAGACCTAGTGGTCCCGTACCTAAGACCACCAAAACTAGACGTGGCTTCATTCCTGAGAAGAGCAAATAATGTTGATGATGATAATGATGATCATAACCATAATAATGGTAATAATAATAATAAACGATTATGACGATGAAAAATTATGAATATAATAGAAAATTCTTGGGGACGGGTCAAACTTTCGAACTGACGACTATTAATAATTAAATAATAATCATGATGAAAAAATTGGGAGGGTCAAACTTTCGAACTGAAGCTAGCAGGCGGACTGGGTGTCAAGGCCCCCAAGGTATTATGCTAAAAAGCGCCAGAGCATCGACACCAGCCTAAAATGGATGAGTCCCCTGTGCGTGAAGGCAATACTAAGATATCACTCTGTTGTCAATCCATTGCTCTCTTGACCCTTGCACCATTACTCGTAATAGATTGGCATCATTCCCTTTTGTGCTGAGATTAGTACAGACTGCCATCCAGTTTGTTAGTACAGATTGTCGGCCAGTTTAAAACTGTGCGAGGCCCGACCCAGTGAATATTCGTATATACAGACGGATATAAAGAAATAAATGCATATCTGTCTATCATATATCTATACATATATATATATATATATATATATATATATATATATATATATATATATATATATATATATATGTATATATACACACACACACACACACACACACACACACACATATATATATATATATATATATATATATATATATATATATATATATATATAATAATTATATATACATTTATCTCTCAAAAACTATACGGTAGATATACATGTCAAGACTAACAGATATGCATTCATTTCGGTGTATATTCATGTCCGTATAATGAATGTTTATTGAGTCAGGCCTCGCACAATTTCAACAAACAGGTCATGTAAGTGGTTTCTGGGACATACTAATGAATATCCCTATTTCCGAGTCCCGTAATTCTTGTGTGAATTCCTGCACTCCACCACCTCCTTACGGTGCAGAGGAAGGTTTTTCATGAATGGTCATATATGAATATGTTATGAATGTTATTGCCATATTATGATCTTGCCTATTTATTTGGCCATTTGATAAATAAACAAATAAATAAAGTACCCACAAATATACGAAAATATTTTATCTGGTATCCTCAGAAATAATACCGGAGTTTTGTTAGACAACACGTGATTGGCTATCGTCCTCCTCATGCCGTCCAATCACAGACCTTTGTTCATTACAGTTTGTTTACTCCAGCTGAGCCGCATGGAGGATCAGCTGAGTGGGTATTTTTTGTTTGTATTTTTCATACCTTTCCCTTCCAGTCGTAGTTATTTCACAGTTGGAATTACATGTACATGGATTTATGCTGCGTGAAAGATGGAAGATAATGCAGATATGAAAGAAAGTTGAGTGATTATTGGAGGAGAGTATTGCTGGATGGAAAAGGGTTTTGCTTTGTAAGTTCAGTATTAAGATATCAACTGTTATTCATTGAGGAGCCAGCTTAGATGCGATTTTATCAGATGTGATGAGCTGATAACAATATCACGTTAGCTGACAGTAAGTCAAAAATTCTTGTTTTTTGTCGTAGCAGCAGTGAACCCCCTCCAGATTGCAAAGGTAACCTTTTCACTTCAGCTATTTTCTTTATTTTTTTAGAAGACGCCAGCAGTGGTTTTCACAATGATTATTAATTATATTGGCTGTGTTCTATGACAGATGATCTTCAATCTGAAATCCAACACAATATAGTAGTGTCATAATGCCAAGCAAATGCCACCACCTCAGCGCCCAGACTTACTCATTTGCAATCTTTGCTTGCTAGATAATTTTTTGTCTCAAATGAGCTCCTCCAGCAATAAAATGTGCTCATTGGATGTCAAATAACAATAACTGTTAGTGGTCCTCTTTCCCTTGCAGTAATCTCGCGCTTTGAAAAATGAAAAATCTTCGCCCCTAACCAAACTGGAAACCCTCTTACATGTGCAGACAAGTTATTTTCAATAAGAAAGGGAGAACTGCATAGGGAAAACAGAAACACATGCAATATATTGCACATGCTGCAAAGGTTCTATTCTGGACCCCAAGGATGCTGAAATAAAATTATGCTCTTAAACCAGAAATAGTGCAGTATGGCACAGCAGCAAGTGATCACTGTGGCCGACATGGCCTTTTTTCTTTTCTCTCTTTTTTTAAGTAAAAGTCAACAAGTCTTTATTACACATTCAGCTTGTTCACCTCCCAGTTGATTGATTGTCAAATAAGGAGTTAGGCTGATTTCTGTCTTGCCAGTATACATGTAGTTGTTTGCCTTGCAAACATGATATGTAAGCCACAGCAGGTGATTGAACCTTGGAAGAGAGATGTCATTTGAGTCTTGATTTGTATGGGATTGACCAAATGGATTTATATTTTTTGTATTTTATCAGTGTTTTATATCAGAGTGTACAGCTCTTTTATCACCAGTTCCCTTCTTTAATTGGCATTAAATCATTTGGAAACAAATCTCTATAGAGGAGTCTATTGGCCTTTGCCAGAGTGCCAGCAGATGCAGTGCCACACCAATCACTACAGGGCCTGTGGTGGATATGTAGAATATTGTTAAGATGTAATGAAATGCACATTATGATAATAACATTGTATATTGGTTATAATATTAGTATCATGTAAGAATATTTTTTGTACTGACAATCAAGATCTTTCCAGTAAATGAAAGATTTCACTGCCAAATTAGTACAACACTGCTACCCCGTCCCCGATTCAAATGGGTTCCACAAGATTGAAGGGAGTAAGAAGATGATGTTTATTTAATGTTAATGTTAATGAAAGAATAGGTGCAGCTGTCCTAGAATTACCAAGATGTTTACTGAAAATTACCTTTGACATATTTGACTAAAGAGCAGTTTCAGTTTCAGTGTGGCAGTTTGATATAGATGGCACTGAATTTAATGAGAATGAAAATAATTGAGTTGCCATTGGTAGGTAGGTTGAACAATTTACATTTTCTGGCCTTTTTTTGCATGGATTCCATCTCATTATTTGTTTTTTACTGTTTTCCTCTTTATATATCTATATTTTTTTACCCTCCTATGCTAATGGGACACAAATATGCCTAAAGATTGTAGACTTTGATAATGTAATACATTAAATGTTAAGATTATAATTTAGGTTAAGTATTGCAGTACAATAAGAAATTCTGTCGGAAAGTATCTGGAATGATCATGGAAGGAAACACTGGGAAAAGATATAGTAAACCCCAGTTCATATTGTGTGCACAGCTGTTTTAAGGAAGCTAAACACTAAAGACTGAAGTACTGTAGTATTATGATTTTACTTTTGGACACATGTATTATACCTGAGGTAAAACAGTAGCTGACACTTATTATACACAAGATAAACCAGTAGCTATATGGAAAGGATATATAAAGGAATTGTATAATACAGTTGTAGGATGAAAATTATAAAGTTGTGTAAAATATGACATATTACACATTACTTGTTAAGAACCAAAATTTCCCACTGTAGCTGAAGTGGAGTAAAATCTCCACATATTTTCTGCTGACGAAAAAGAAAACAACAAAGCTAACAGACTTCTGCAAATTATGGATGATTACTATATTTTATTATTAGTGGTTTTTAAAACATTATTGAAAGTTCCCTTATAGGACATCCCTTAGGATTGTAGCTTACAACAATACCAGCAAAGAAGTTGATGTTATGTTCTGAGTTTAATAAAAAGAAATAGTAAATTCCTTTTGTTCCTTTCAAAACATACGGCTAATAATTGCTTTGATCACACAACCATACCCTACTTTTCAGAGTGATTTTGGTACTGAATGAGGCGGTGAAGTATCCACAAGGAAGACACATTTGCCCAATTTTTTACTGAAGTTATAACTCAGCGGGATTGGTTCGTTTGTAGTAGCCAAGGTATGAAATTGATGGATAAATTTATTTTATGAATAAGTTGTAATATATGAAATTATTCATAACAATTGTGATTCTCTGAAGAATACCTATCTGAAAGTTATACTGCATCCATAATTTCATCAGATGTGAATTGGGAATTATTAATGTTAATATAATTGATTTAGTAAAGTCAATCTTTCATTATTACTGTTAATGTAATTAACCCTTTGGATCCGGATACTTCATTGTTCGCACTTGGCCAAAAATATGGGCAATAGGCTTACTTAAACTACCACTCACACACACAAACGCTTGCGGAGCTTGCGTGCGGGCAGGTTGCTGGACTCGCCCGTGCGCCAATTTTGAAGCCACCCAGAAAATATTATTTTCGGCTTATAAATGTATCATCGCTAGTGGGTTAAACTGTTGAGCCAGTAATAGATAAACTTACTATACACAAAATAGGTTAACTGTAATATGAGACAACAGTTCCAAAATCCCCATAAATTTTATCTTTAGGTCTTAAATGGTAGAGGAGAGGGAGAAGCAACACAGTACAAGAAAAGCAGAAACAAAGGCAGGGAAGGTCATGTTGGGGAATTTTCTGAAAATGTGAGAAGCAAGGAGACGATCAGCAGAAGAAAAAAATTCTGTTGAGAAATTGCTGACTAGTCCATCTGATGGCCTGTTCCCCAATGATGGTAGAAAAGGACCGTGAAAAGTTTGTGGAGTGTGGTTGTCACTATGTAGCCTTCTGACAAGGGGAACTTTTAGTCGTCCTTAACTGTGCTTCCTACCTGCAGAATTCCTTGGATCTTTTGGATGTAGCCTCCATCTATGTTCCCATGACCTGAGAATGTATTACAGCCACCTTTCACCATCACCTGAAGCAGTTAACATCTAGTTGCCCCATGACAAACTTCTGCCAAAAGTTCAGGGTTAACTCTTGCTTCCCACATTTCTCTGGGTTACCCATGACCTATAAGCTGAACATGCATCTATGCCCCATTATATCCTTCTGGACTTGTAGTTGGTTCAGTCTCTTATTCTCCTTCTGTGCACCTGCACCATTCTCATGACTTAACAGCTTCTTTTCCTATCACCCCTCCAAGTTCAGGTTCCTTCCTTCAGGCTATCTCCATTTGTTATCCCCAGTTATCCCAGTATTGGGGATAACAGATTGCTAACCTTTCCATGTTCACAGTGCTGCCTCTTCATACCTTCTACCAAAGCTCTCCTCCTAGATAGACCCCACACTTGCCAGTTCTTAGCCTGTACTGCAATGAGGAAATTTCTTTCCATTGCCCCCTTTACCCTCTCAGGTTGCAAGCTCATCTTTCACCAGGTGAACACACCACCACAACCAGTCCTCTCTTTACTTCAAAGGTGGGCATCTATACCCTTCCTTGTGCCTCCTGTAATAAACAGTACTTTAATGAGACTAGTGCAAGAATTATGCTTATCTATAAGCAAAAGGGTGCTGTATCAAGAGGTCACAACAACAATGCCCTTTTCTGCCACAGTGGGATGCAGGCCATCAGGTAGATTGGTCAGCAGCACATGTCTTTCCTTCTGCTGATGTCCATGGCCACAGAATGGTGGAATCCTCCTTTACAAACCAGTTGCTATGTGTTACCCTTAACCCCTACAATCCGAATGGCGTGACCATCACGCCATGAAAAAATTTGGCCTGAGGAGCGGGTGTCATGGACTTGTCATCATGGGAAAATCTGACTGTGGGCCTGAATGACAAGAACTTGCCAAGCTGAAGACTTTGGTGAGGGAAAAGACTTGTAACGAGTGCACAAACTTCTTGGGGGATGATTAGACTCATTTGGTAATTAGAAAGGGGCTTTTGCATTATTTCTATTGATAAACGAGTGTGGAAAGAAGTGTCCATGAGCCACGACTGGAAGAGTGGCAGCATCAGGGAGGATGCCAGCCATGACCAGCAGTGCAGGTTGTATTACAGAAGATTGAATATTACAAAAAAAAGACACAAATAACAAACTGTTACTTATTGTTACTATTCTTGTACTGAGTTATGGACTACCTAGAGAGATGATATGGAGTCTGTGCAAGGAGAATTCTTTTGCCATCTGAATAAAGCAAATGAAATAACAAATACTGAAAATGGAAAACGGTAAAAGAAACTAAAAATACTTATGCATAATAGAGAAAATAACATTGCAAAGGGAAGCATAGCATGTTCATGTCCATCAGTCCTACAAGACACTTCCCCTTCAGAGTTGCTTTCACGTAAGCCAAATGCCTGTATTTTGGGCCATGTGATTGCCTGAAGCACCCGGATCCAAAAGGTTGACAGTGTTTTTCTCCTTCATATAGTCTCAGCTTCCCGTATCCTTAGTCTACTCCCTTCTTCCAGCCACCCTTTGCAAAGACCTGACTAGATCTGCCTTCATTTGTGTTACCTGCCTCACTTGTCTTTCCTGTAACATGCTGTGTGGTGCAGCAGTAGCATTCCTGTCTAGCAGTCTTGCTGACCTGCGTTCAGTCCCACACACTGCCAGTGGATCGTAACCCCAGCCATTCCTTGCTCAGGGGGGGTAAATTAGAAGCAAAATAAACACAGTATGTCACTACAATGAATATCCATTGTAACAAATGGAACTGAATTATGATAGTTGTTCTTCCCTCTCATTCTTTTCTACCTTCCACTCCTCTACTTCTTCAGGAGGTATGATCTAGGATGATTTTGAAACTGTTGTCCCATCATTCCATATATAATGATAATAGTACATAGCTGTATAGCTTTTTACTTAAAAAATACTTCACCATAAGTATTTCAAGAAAGTCTTCCCCACTCTTATTCCATAGCCATTTCCTTCCTTTCCAATTTCAAGTCTTAATTATTTCTTCCAATATTTGCAGGGATTTTTTACAGACAGCATGTCTCTAGAACAAACAGCATGTGAAGGTAAGTCACAATATTTGTATAAATGTTCTCTTTTAGCTCTTTATTTATTAGGCATTAAATTGTTTTTTGTTGTATATGTACACTTTTCTATATATATTTATATTTACATTTATAAATGTAAATATGAATATATGTGTATACATTTATATGTATATAAACACATATATATATATATGTGGGGGGGGGGGAGCAAACACATTTTAGAAAGTATACTAGTATGGGTAGCATTGTTTCTTCTTCATCTTCATCTTTTCGTTCTTTTTATGAATAGGAATAGGTAAATGGTCGAATCATATAGAGTAGAGTAAGCCTTTATTTTGCTAGTTTATTTCATATATTCTTCAGCTATCAGGAGCAGTATGTTAATGTAATATAAAAAGAGCTAGAACTTGTTGACTGATATTGATCTTTAGTGTCAAAATCATCTTACCAGGGATCATGTAGCCAACACGGAGCTGTTAAATAAATTTGGTTTTTGATCTTTATATTCTCTTGCCTTATAAAATCCTTGCATACATTAATTTAAGGGGTAGATATACATTTGAGAAGGAACTCATCTTGAATGTATTACATGTGTCATGAAGTTTCTACTTTAACATTGTCCTATATTTTCATTATTTTTCTATTGGTGAATTGGTTTCAATTTACCAAGAATTATAAATTAAAAGTACTTTTTTTTCTTTCAGATTTAAAAGCCTTTGAGCGACGATTGACAGAAGTCATTGCTAGATTACAGCCAGCCACCACAAGATGGAGAAGTAAATATCTTTGTATTGATTATTGCTGGTGTCTTATTTATAGATAGGATACTGTAATCAGTCAGTAATAGGAAAACCAGAGTGTCATGCTTTTCTTTTCTCATTTCCCTTTATTCTTTGGTCCTTTCTTCTTTCAGTTGTCCTTTCATGACATCTTTTTTTCTTTTTCCTTGCCAATACCTTGTCCAATTAAAGTGTTTATAGTGACCAAATTATGATTTTTGGTAGTGTACATTCAGTAAATTCAATTTTACAGTGGTCCTAGTGATAATGGCAGCAAGCACAGCCCTGGGGGCATACCTCTGGCTCACTGATCCCATCACACAAGAAGTGACATTCGTTCAGTCACTCCTCAACCACCTCTTCTTCACTTTTGCTGCCATTACTTTAAGTAAGTATGGAAAAGAGAATATTGAGTTGTGTAGGCTTGGACGAGGAATGGAAATGATGGTGTGCAAGATGTATGGGGTCTCTTGTATGGGTTGGATAACAGTAGTATTTAGCCTGGTGATAGGGCTTTTGTTGCAGGAGGTTAATTCCAAGGTTCTCTGCACAAGCAAAAGATCATAAATATGGGATTGATATATTTATTCCTATTGTCTCTGATTCTGAACAAGCTGATTATTGTCTTTCAATAAAAGCATCAGAAAAAAAAGGATTTGGGCAGATATTGGAAGGTTGTGTAGATGACAATGTCATAATTGGTATTAAGGTAAATGATGCAGTTTCAAGAATCTTCATGATTCGAACTGGATACAAATTGTAGGAGTACTGTACTTTATTTTAATTTCACACAGTGGAAAATGTATCTCATTCTGATATTTATATGAAATAGGTACCCCTTATATAAGAGTGAAAATGGGAAGTATTACATTTACATGACAAAAATAATGTCTTTAGTAACTCAGCCCTATCAGGAGATCACAGTTAGAAGGAAGAGGAGAAGGGCTTAGGGAAAGAGGGTAGGGGATGGGGTGGGGATGCAGTAGCCTCTGATGGTTTGGTAGGAGTATAAAGGGGGTGGAAGCAGCGACCCAGACGTGCAAAAGAAGGCCTAATACAGTAGGAGGTATGGGGATAGCAGCCTGGAGTCTAAAGAAAACATGCCAGACAATACCAAATATACTAATTTACACTCAACACATCCACGTTACACCAGAGTTAAAGCAAGAATTAGATTGCATCAGTTTTTGAAAGTTGGGGCTCAGTCAAGGCAATGTAATACTAAGATGCATTTAGGAATATAGGCTTGATCCATACAGGTTTTTATAGCTTTCTTTTTTATTAGAAACATCAAAGCATACCTGTGGTATTTTTGATAGAAAGGTGTATTAAGTAGGAGAGCCTTGGCATACATATGATGATTTTCTTTTTTTTTATTGTTAGTGTTATTCATGTTTTTATTATACATATTATACATCATATATTCACATATATTATTTACATATTATTCACTGTAATCATTATTATGAGGCTAGAAAAACATGTTTATTGATATCTTTATATGCTTCTTTATATTACTATGTTTCCTTTACTTTTTAAGGATTGGTAGTAAATAGAGATTGGTAGTAAATAAAAACAAAATTCTAAGGAAAAAATGCATTATATACTAGGCTAGTGATTCCCAACTAGAGTTCTCAGTTCTGCAAAGAATCATTAAATAGATAAGCAAAAATATGAATGAAAATCTAAAGAAAAATAAAATCTATGGATAAACTGAAATGCTCTATTTACCAACAGAAAAAAGCTCAGGTATGTCATAGAAGTTTAAGGCTGTATTTTCTGATGTGCTTTCATTTTCTAGAAGAGAATCTGCATGGTATGGAAAATGCTGCAGTAAGTTCCACCAAAGTGTAAAGGTTGGGAATTGCAGCACTAGACCGTTGTATTATGTCCTGATAAAGGTCAATATTATTTTTATATTAAAAATTAGTATTTTATCTATCAATCAATTTGTGTACAGTTTGTACATGCTTTTATATATACAATACACTTGATTTTTATATTTTTCAGTCTTGCTCTTCATGATGGGCATCCACAAGAAAGTGGTTTCACCTTCAATAATCACTTCTCGAACGCGCACTGTTCTTTCTGACTTCAATATGTCCTGTGATGACACTGGTAAGCTTATTCTGAAGCCAAGACCAACGACCACATGAGAGTATTAGTTCTTAGGAGATTTGTGTAAAAATATGTGACTGTTACTTATGCCAACATGTATATTTTGTCTCAGCCTGCATTTAACCCATTATTGCTGGGATAGCATGTACAGTCATGCTATGTCCATTGTGATTTTAGTTTAGTTATTTTGTTTTCACATAGCTTGTGCCACAAGAGCTTATTCACCAAGGAGTCCAAGAGTCCTACCTGTCTCTGCTCTTTACCTATTCAGAAAGATTCTTTTTCATTTTGGTTAGTAATAGTGATAATGAAAGTATCAATATTAATAGCATTAGAAAAAAAGTTAAACATTTTCCTGAAAATTCTAGAAATGGAGAAATCGGGTGAGATTGCACAAGACCTACCAATTGACTCCTTGGTGACTGAACATGTATTTAGCCATTTGTGTGTAAATGAAATTCACAAAACAAAATTGCAGTTGATAGTGCAATTACCCGGTAGTAATGGGTTAATATGTATGAGTACAAAGATACACCACAGTTATCATTCAGTCTTGAAGCTGCAGAAGTTTGCATATATGACATGTATTTAAATTGAAACTAATTGGAAGGGATGTGTTTGTGCTGTTGAGTTCATTTTTATGGTAGGAACGCAGGTGAAGAGAAATGTTGGAGTACACAAATTAACAGGCAGGAGAAGGTTGATATTACTGTCTGTATTTATTCTCTGTGTTTATAGGCATATAACTTCAGTTGATTCTTGTCAGATTTTCCCAAAGCTGCAGTCCTAATGATTCATAGTAAAAATACTGTTTATGCTCTTTATCATGAAATCAGTATTTAGCAATTGTTCCATACGATAGGTAATGATCCTATAAATACAAATTTGTTGCTCCTCTTGGCTCTCTGTTGTTTCAGTTGCAAGCTTTATTCTCATAATTTATTGAAAATTATCCAGATAGGAAGATTCAAATTGTGGAGTTTGATTGATGAGCCTACCTGTTTGCTTCTGATTTTAAACTTTGTCTGTGAGAAGTAGCACTTGATATTCCAAACGAGTATCCAGTTGAGCTACAGTCCCAGGAAAGCCGATTTGATTTTTTTTTTTTCTTCTTCTTCTTTTTGATTTGTTATGAATTTTAGTATTTGTCAATACAGATTGATAGAATGTGAAATACTCTAATAAAATATTTTTTTTATATATATTGTAGTTATAAAATTATGAAAATAAATGTACATTGTATATAAATAAGTATCATTGTTTATCCTTCATATTGTATATGTATTTTGTAATGCTTGCCTACAGGAGTCATGCAGACCAGAAAATGGCAAAAGTTAACTGATTTGACAAAATCTTCAGCATTGTCCTACATCTCTTCCAGCTCTCACTCTTTCAGGCATTCAAACAGGCAGTGAATTCATTGCAAAAAATGGTTTTGCTTGTTCTCTTCCATGTCTTCATTTGGTACTTGTCTACTAGAGTACTAAATAAAGTTAATTGAACAATATGGCTTCATTGTTTAGTGATGCCACCATTATCAGGTGTAACTTTTTCTATTTTATTAGTTCCATAGGGTAAGCACTGTAAGATTAGAGTATAATTGTTAAGATTTCTTACTTACTATTTTTTAATATAGAATGCTTTAAAAATGAAATGTTGAATGAAGAGCATAAAAACATGATTATGTGAAAGTCCTTTTCATTTTACTGTTTTATCAATAGTACATGAGGGATACAGAATAAGCCAGTATGTAATTAATGTTACCATCAGTAATTTGGCATGTGTATGCTGAATGTATCATGGTCGTTTCTACCACCTCCAGTTGACTTAGATCCAAGAATCACAAGTTGATTATGGCTTTGGACCACTTAAGACCCCTTGGTGTTAATGTGACCATCAAGTCATGAAAAAATTTGGCTTGAGCAGTAGGTGATGTGAACATACCTTCTTGGGAAACTCTGGCTGTGAGCCAGGTTGATGCCAAATTACTATCATCAGCATTTGGGCTAAAGGCCAGGGTGATGGAAAAGACTCACCACAAGTGCACAAACCTCTTGGAGGGTAATTAGACTCATTTGGCATTTAGGAAGGGGCTTTTGCATTACTTCCATTGACAAACCAGTGTGCACCAGCTCCATGCTCAGCATCCTATTCCTGTCAGCCATGGCCAGCAGCACAGGTTGTATTACTGAAAATTGAATATTACAAAAAAAAATTAAAAATACAACAATAAGTTACTTATTGTTATTATTCTTGCACTGAATTACGGACTATCTAGAAAGATGACATGGAGTCTGTACAAGGAAAACAGTCTATTACCACAAGAATAAAGCAAATTATATGACAAATATGGACATTGGAAAATGGCAATAAAGATAAAAATTATTATGCAGAAAATAAGAAAAAAACATTGCAAATGGGGGGCATAGTTTTGACACCGCACACTAGTGTTTGCGTGTGCCTGGCCAACAAGCCACACACCTGTTTGAGCGGCTGCTCATGTGAGCCTAATGGCAGTATTTTAAGCAACGTGATTACTGTGATGCAACCAGATCCAATGAGTTAAAATAAACAGTGAAGAAGAAACCTTCAATGCATAGATGATAATCCCCAGAGACATTATTCCACAGTCAGACATGACTGAGCATTTAGAGGCTACATGATCAAGATCAACACAGCTTTGATGAAAATATCAGGAACATCATCAGGCAAACGAGAGAGAACCACCCGTTGTAACCTCTTTGTCATGACACATGACTAGGTAGCATAAAATGACAGACAGTGCCATGGCTGGAGTTGGGTTGCATGCTGAGTCAGCTCCTTAAGGGAAAAATTAGAAGCATAGAGAACTTTAGATTATTCAGCTCTCAATGCTCTTGGCTGTAGCAAAAATGATTTCTTACATAAAAAGGCTAAAAAGAAGCTCTAAGGCTTCTTTTGAGAGAAGGCTTCTTTTTTTACTCATGAATGCAGCCAGGACCATGCAGTGTACAAATGTTTAGCATGCACAACATAGAGCAGGCTTGATCCCATATGACAGTCGAGCCTACTATGATGTGATAGGACATCGTCCTGACATGAATGAGTAAAGGAAAAAAGTCCATCAGAATAATTGTGTTTTAAGAGCCTTACCTTGAATGTTTCTATAACTTGATCAGCATAAATCTTTCACATGCTTTACAAACTGATACACATGCAATAATTACCTTGCCACTTTTTAAATAAATATATATGGCTTGGTGTCAGATTATTTCATGTCAATAGAAATTTACCTTATGCAATTACAAAGTATATAGTAAGTCAAGGCAATAAGTGTTGAACTAAGTTCAGCTATTCTTATTGATTATAAATTTAGCAATATAATACAGTTAGAAGCATTGTATCAGTATAGTACTAGTTACTGTATAAGCAGCCTTGACATATGAACAAAATTTTATTAAATAATGAGCAAATTATATTTTTGAAACAGGTTATATATAAGCTGTCATAATAGTTAGCGATGGAAAAAATGTGCTTACAACAGTGACTATAAAACTTGTTCATTGTAAAAAAAAGTTTAAGCCCCTCCCAAACAGTTGCTGGAATAAATGCATCTTCTAAATATTGAGGAGAATTTTTATTAAGCAGCCAATTTGTGTACTGTAAATGAATTCATTAAAGATTCCAGTATAAACAACTAAAATTTTTTAGGAAGTATTTTTTTTATTCCTTAAAACAATACCAGCATGTTTAGGGTATGTACATAAAGGCATATATAAATAAACTTTGGTTATGCATTTATTTAAAGTTTTCTGCTGCATCAACATCTATGGTCATTAGTGTCATATACAAAACATAGCAATAGGGCAAGGCTAAGGCACAAAGCACCCAGGTACCAAAAGGTCATACAGCATTATGATAAAGTTAACAATTAGGACAAAATATGTTAGATGTGAAAGGTTGTAGAGTGCTGTTGGTTAGTATGGTGGTGAAAAGGGTAAAGAGGAAACAACAAATGGAGTACAAAAGCTGTTCAGCCAGCCTTTCATCCTTTCAGCATGGCTCTCAGACTTTAGGATGTGGACAGAAGGGGATGAAGAAGAGAAGGAAAAGGAAAATAGACGCAGAAAATACCATGCAAAATTAATTGAGCCAAGGGCTGAGGTCCAAGTCAAGGGTGATCCCCCACATTGGGCCTCAGTCTCCGTTTCTTAGGCCCCCCACTATGACAACAAGCATGGGATTGGGGGGGAAACATTAAAGTAGTACCTGAACAAATTAAAGTTGTGTTATACTATATATAAACATACATATATAATATGTGCATACATTAGATACTGTATATATGAGACAGATAGACAATATGATTGTGTGTTTGCTGTGTCTGTGCCTGTGTTTGTGGGCTGTGACTTATAATTACTTTTTCTTATTTAGTTCCCAATTTAGTACTGCATCATGTTATTGTATCTACATATATTGTACAAATGAATAAATCATGGTATGATTTTCTTTTTTATTGTCCCACCTGCATATGCCCTTGGGACTAGTTTGTCCTGAGATCAATGCGAGTACTGATAGCATCATGAATATCATAGCAGGAGACCATTCCATAAAGTGTTGAAATATTATTTCTCGCCCAGTCTGTATATTATTTTAATGAATAGATCTTTGATGAATGTAAAACCTGTTGGCCGTGAGATTCTCCCATCCAAAAGTAAGAATGTAGGCATTTATTTGTTTTATGTGATATCTGTCCTTAACTCCATAGAAAAATGCTTAATTTTGAATTCTTAATGTCAACCATTAAAATGTCAATTACATGAAGATCTATTTAATACCTAAATGATATACAAAGGCATATCATTCCCTAGACTCTGGTAGTATGCAGAAAGCAGAGAGGCATCCATAGGATTCTCTAATGGGCACCTGGATGTATTATTTATATAATTGTATACAAGCACAGTTCAAACAATCAAAAATCAGATCAAAGGCATTAACAATCATTGTCATAGTAGTGATAAGAATCAGACTTTATATCTGAAATTTCTTTATTAAAAATCAAAATAGAATAGAAAGCGTTTTGGGATAATTTGACGTCGTAATGACAAAAATACAATAAATCCATTGATTTTAGTCCCTTACTTGGCTCACACATAGATGGCCCCATTAGAGTTTAGTCAACTAGGTATCAGTTGGCAATTTCACCTGATCTCACCTGCTTTCTCTCGTTGATTTTCATAGATAATTTTATTTTGATTTCTTAGTGACATTAAAATAATCCCAAAATTAATAATAATAACAACAGCAGCAGTAATTGTATTAATAGCACCAGGAAAAAAGAAAATCCAATGGTTAAATGACTGATGGTTGAAGCAAATAAATGAGCTAGACATCAAAGGTCATATAGCACTACGGAAAAGCAATGTGGCAAAAAGGATAAAAATGAGTTAAGGATTAGGATAAAATGTGTTGAATTTCAAAGGTTATGAGATAGTATAATAAAAGGTAAAGTGGGGATGCAAATGAAGTAAATTGGAGATCTAGTAAAGGAAAGGGTTAAAGGCATAGGGCGATCAGATGAAATGGAGTTTATAGTTATTAGTCAACTCGTACCCTACTGAACTCATAACCTCTGCCTGGTCCATTCGTAACCTCCACCTGATTTTCATAAGCATCTGTACCTATGGGCATATACCAGTTCTTCAGTGAATTTGAACTTTATTTTTCACGAGAGGTGATCATATCATTTATCCTGTCCTTCATTTTCCAACCTAACCTAACCTAACCTAACCTAACCTAACCTAACCTTACCTTACCTTACCTTACCTTACCTTACCTTACCTAACCTAACCTAACCTAACCTAACCTAACCTACCTTACCTTACCTTACCTTACCTTACTTTACCCTTACCTACCTTACCTTACCTTACCTTACCTACCTAACTAACCTACCTAACCTACCTACCTACCTACCTACCTACCTACCTAACCTAACCTAACCTAACCTAACCTAACCTACCTAACCTTAACCTACCTAACCTAACCCTAACCTAACCTAACCTAACCTAACCTAACCTAACCTAACCTAACCTAACCTAACCTAACCTAACCTAACCTAACCTAACCCTAACCTTACTTACCTTACCTTACCTAACCTTACCTAACCTAACCTAACCTAACCTAACCTAACCTAACCTAACCTAACCTAAACTAACCTAACCTAACCTAACCTAACCTAACCTAAACCTAACTAACTAACCTAACCTACCTAACCTAAACCTTACCTTAACCTTACCTTACCTAACCTACCTAACTAACCTTACTAAACCTTAACCTTACCTTACCTTACTTACCTTAACCTAACCTAACCTAACCTTAACCTAACCTAATCTAATCTAACCTAAACCTAACCAACCAAACCAAACCTAACCTAACCTAACCTAACCTAACCTAACCTACCTGACCTAACCTGACCTACCTAACCTAACCTAACCTAACCTAACCTAAACCTAAACCTAAACCTAACCTAACCTAACCTAACCTAAACCTTACCTTACCTTACCTTAACCTAACCAACCTAACCTAACCTAACCTAACCTAACCTAACCTAACCTAACCTAACCTAACCTAACCTAACCTAACCTAACTAACCTAACCTAATAACCTAACCTAACAACCAACCAACCTAACCTGAAAACCTAACCTAACCTAACCTAACCTAACCTAACCTAACCTAACCTAACCTAACCTAACCTAACCTAACCTAACCTAAACCCTAACCTAACCACCTAACCTAAACCTACCTAACTAACCTAACCTAACCTAACCAACTAACTAACCTAACCTAACCTACCCTAACCTAACCTAACACCTAACCCAACCAACCTAACCTAACCTAACCTAACCAACTAACCTAACCTAACACCTAACTAACCAACCTAACCTAACCACCTTACCTAACCTTACCTTACCTTACCTAACCTAACCTAACCTAACCTAACCTAACCTAACCTAACCTAACCTAACCTAACCTAACCTAACCTAACCCTAACCTAACCTAACCTAACCTAACCTAACCTAAACCTAACCTAACCAACCTAACCTAACCTAACCTAAACCTAACCTAACCAACCTTACCTAACCAACCAAACCTAACCTAACCAGCCTAACCTAACCTAACCAACCTAATCTGACCTTAACCTAACCAACCCAACCTCGTGAGAGGTGATCATATTATTTACCCTGCCCTTCATTTTCCAACCTAACCTAACCTAACCTAACCTTACCTTACCTAACCTTTCCTAACCCTAACTAACCTAACCTACCTAACCTAACCTAACCTAACCTAACCCTTACCTTACCTTAACTTACCTTACCTTACCTTACCTAACCTAACCAACGTAATCTAACCAAACCTAACCTAACCTAACCAATCCAACCTCGTGAGAGGTGATAATATTATTTTCCCTGCCCTTCATTTTCCAACCTAACCTAACCTAACCAACCTAACCTAACCTAAACTTACCTAATCTAACCTAACCTAACCTAACCAATCCAACCCAACCTCGTGAGAGGTGATCATATTATTTAACCTGCCCTTCATTTTCCAACCTATCTAACCTAACCTAACCAACCCAACCTAACCTAAAATAATTTAACCTAATACCAGCCTAAAATGAACAGATAGTTACTTTAATAAGCATTTCTTATGTAATTTACATTGTTTTTCCTGGGTACGAGTTGACCTAATACAGGGTGTATCTGTGGTTAGGGAATCTACAGGAACATTGTTTAAGGAAAACTGGCAAAAGAGCTATTATGAGATAAGGAACTAGTAATACCGGTAGAAATGGCTGTTGGGGAAGTAGCAAAAGAATCCAGGTGATGAGATAAGGGGATTGGAGGTGGTGAAATATCAGGAAGAATGTGGTAGGGATCCAGAGAAGGACACTGTTGCAACAGAAGGGATTCACACAAGTATCCAGGTGGGAGAGGCAAGGATAATGGGGAACAAAGAGGGAATGGTATAGATGGAGAAGGAGAGGATGGGTTGTGCTGGGAAAGAGTAGGTGGAAGAGGGGTAGGGGGAACTTGAGAGGGAAGAGGGTTGGATATCAGTAACTACTTTGAATGTAGAGGGCATAGGATTAGAGGCATTGGAGGGTGGGAAAGGGTGCGGAACATTCTCTTGGATCAAGTCTAGGAATTTTTGAATGTCTTCAAGAGTTACTGGAGGGAAGATGGGTGGGGAGGTCTGAGAAACAAAGTTTCTCTTGAAACGTATCCATGTTGACAAACGTAGAAAAAGTATGAATGAGACTGGATATCTTCACAATACAAGAGATGTATTTGACCGGTTTTGATTACGTCTTCACCAGAAATACATACATAAGAGAAAATACATAGCATATATATACTACATAGGAGCTGGTAGATCACCTGACGACTGTGACCTCGCACTCGTTATGCGCATAATTGCAGCTGCGACCTTGGACACTTTAAACCTGCCTGATGCGGTGTTCATATTCTTTTCTGTCGCGATGTATGCAGCTTCCATGACCTTCCTTTTATGTTTACTCAATCCTTCATGGATTTCTTCGGCTTCCTTCCAGTTCGGTAGATGTCCAGCTTCATCTACATGAACTACCATGGCATTGGAAGTCCTGTGGTGACGGACGTCGGCTTGATGTTCGATGATCCTGGTGTTGAAGCCTCGTCCCGTTTCACCCAAATAGGCCTTATCGCAACCGCTACAGGGTATGCGATACGATATGAACACCGCATCAGGCAGGTTTAAAGTGTCCAAGGTCGCAGCTGCAATTATTCGCGTAACGAGTGCGAGGTCACAGTCGTCAGGTGATCTACCAGCTCCTATGTAGAATATATATGCTATGTATTTTCTCTTATGTATGTATTTCTGATGAAGACGTAATCGAAACCGGTCAAATACATCTCTTGTATTGTGAAGATATCCAGTCTCATTCATACCTTTTCTACAGTTTCTCTTGTGAGGAAGAGAAGAGGAAATAGATGTTAAAGGAGCAGAGGAAAAGAAGGGTGTAGGAGAGGATGTGGTAGGCAAACAGAGTGGAATGTTTAGGATGTCTGGTGCACCAGGTAAAGTGAGAAGGGGTAAGCACCAGAGAAGTGGTAGAGATTGGAGTATCTGAATTTATACTGGAAAAGAAATTTGACTAGGGGAGAGAGGGAGTAGCAGTAGGATGGTTCAGGGTAGAGGGAAGAGATACTGGGTGAGGTGCTGACATCTTGAGAAGACGAGAGGGAAGCAGAGCAAAGGACTGTTCTGGAATAGGTAGAAAGAGAAAAACCTTGTCGCCATGCTTCCTGTCTGGCCTTATGTAGAGTGAGGCCTTGTTTGAATCTGAGAACTACTACTTCACATTCGAGCTTACCACAATTGGCACATGTGCTTGACTAAGCAAGGCAATTTGAACGGTCATGACCAGGTTGGGCACATAGAGGGCAGCAGGCTGTGGAGCGACAATGTTTGGCTGTATGGTCAAAACACCATTTCTCACACTGACGAGAAAGGGGTCAATATGGTCAGACAGGGTAGAAGATTCCACCAATATGAACTTCATGGGGGAGGTCATGTCTATGGAAGCTGCTCTTGGCCTCTGGGAGGAATAGTGTAGCACTGTACTGCCATTACATCATAGTCAACAAGGCAGGCAAGCAGGTGATTTTGTCAGACCGGTTTTTGTCATACATAGGACAATCAGTCGGAGACAGAAACTGTTCCAGTACAAGTATGGAGAAAGGAGTGAGATTCGGCAAGAATAGGTTTGCTAGTGAGGTCAGTCAGTTTAGATAGTGCACCAGCTTGGGACTTAGATATAACTGTCACAAGGCATGAGCAATGAAAGCAAATGTGGCAAGGAAACTTTGCTGACTTATTTTTGGAGATATTGATGGAAGAGAAGGTATTTTCAGAGTAAAGAGCTGTAAGGGGAATCACAAAGAATTTATCCCACTTGGCTGGGCCAAAGCAGTAGGAGGATGAGGGCAGGAGGAAGATTGGGTGGTGTGGGGTGAGGTAGTATTGTGGGTAGGAGAACATTAAGGATGAAGAGTAGTAATGAGGGAGGAGGGAGAAGGCAATGAAGAAGACCATGCAGTAGGAAGTGGAGTGAAGTATGTTGGAAGAGAGGAAGGGGTACTTTTTGAAAGTTGAGTAATGTCTTGGATGGGTGGTTCGGAATGGATAGAGTTGTCCAGTGGGGGGGGGGGGGGGATAAGTATCAGTGGTTGGAGCCATGGTCAAAGGAGAGACAAGTCGGAAAACCAATGAAATTAAATTTAGATAGTCTATATGATGAAGGGTCAAGCCTGTGTGCCCCTAATAAGGAAAAAACAAATTCACTATTGGCCATGGTGAGCCTGAAATGAGTGGGGAGTCTACCCCTCTGGGTCCCCATAAGGGGTAAGGGTTAGGGAATACCATGCCCATGGCTCCCCAAGGCCGTTCGTGACTGACACAAGGCCAGCCTTTCGTCCTTTCAGCATGGCTCTCACACCTTAGGAAATGGACAGAAGGGGATGGAGAAGGTAAAGGGAAGGGAGAGAAGAAATGATGATGCAGAAGTAGTTGAGGTAAGGGCTGAGGCCCAACGTACATTGGGCCTCATTCTGTCTCCTAACCCCCCCCCCCTCCTCCATGACAATGAAAACCTACGGTTTAGGGGGTTAAGAAAATCCAAAGCAAGATCCATTTCTTGAATTCCTGGTGAAAAGCTTTTATTTTTATCAGTTATCATTAACATTATTATTATTGTCAGTATTATTATTATATCTATAATGATGGCAATATATGTGATGTTTCCTTTCTAAAAATTCTAGAAAAGTGGCAACTGGTATGTTCAAGTAGACACAGTAATTGATTTTTGGAGACTAAGTACTTCTGGAAACTTCTGTGTTAATAACTGAATGCTATAGTAGGCAGTACATTTGTTTATTCAGTTTTTATGCATTTAAATAAAGAGTAGAGGGATACTACCCCAAAGAAACAAATCTTTAAAAAAATTGCATTTATTGAAGACTGTACCATTGAAATTACACAGGAAAGTTTTTTCATATTTGCATCTATGCGTGTGTAAAAAAAAACTTTGTTAGCTTAATATTTCATAAGTTTTGGTATGATTTGCAAACTTTTTTCTCTAATGCGTAAAAAACTTTGTATCATAGAAGAATATATTAACCTCTCCGATCGGGATTCAATCCCTCCCTGCCGTTGTAAGAGATTGCAAGACGGTCACTATCCACTAAACCACCACCCACTGGTTTAGTGGATAGAGTGACTGTCTTGCAATCTCTTGCAACGGCGGGGAGGGATTGAATCCCGATCGGAGAGGTTAATATATTTAAGATATAATTGCCATAGTGCATTATTCCATCTTTCACCATAGAAGATAAAATAAGATACTATACATCATACATCCATAGCCTGCCTAATGATTCCAATTAAAGTTGTAATATTTTTATCTTAGAATAAAAGACAATCATCACTGCCATATACAGTCCAATACCTTTTTGCTAAATCCACCATCAAGGATAAATAAAGACAAGAATAACTAAGAGGTTTGTATTCAGACATTATAATATATACACAAAGTGTTTTATACAATTATTTCTTGGAAGGTTTCAGCACATTGTAGGCAATAATGAGACCAAGAACTGCATATGTTGCCTTTGCAACCTGAAAACAAAAAAATATATATATTAGTATTATCAAAAATACAAATTCACTTAAAATAGCCATAAAACAAAGCCTAATAATTAATCAACAGACATATTAATTCTAATATACGAAAACACAATCACACACATGGAAATAGTGTGCGCTCATACACGCAAAGTATGTATATATAAACATGAATGTAAACATATACATGCATATACATGGTCATCTTTTGGAAAAAGTAATCCAAACAAAACTAAATACATGGAAGTAAATTGTTGTACATTTTCATTAAACACTATTTGGTACACTTTAATATTTCACGAGCAAGAATGCCAATACATACAATACCCACAAATAGTATCCAAAGTATTTTGAACATAATGGGAATTGCATTATATGAATGAAAGGCATGCTCAGTGCACATATGACTTTTATAAGAACTGACCTTTATGCATGCACTCATCCACTATACATGCGAATTGTACAGTGTGTTTGGCCATTTGTAATTATGTTATACATGCCACCATGTGAAAGAACATTTCTGATCATTTAAAGGTTATCCCCCAACTTCAAGCAGAAGGGAAGGTAAATTATATAGCAAAATAGGAGGTCAACTTGACTTGGTAAACAGTACTGTGGCATCATGAGTGAAACCAGCTAAAAAAAAAAAAAAAAAAAAAAAAAAACAGGTGGCAAGTTCCCCATCCTTTCAAATCCCCTTGGGATCTTAGAAAGATGTCTACCCAGAGAGATCAGATCTGTAAACAAATTTCTGTGACTCATCAATAACAGCTCTACATTTAATGCAAGACCACCAAGCACTTCTAAAATGCAACCATACGTATGATTCAACAGCTCCAGAAAGATCTCAGCCTTCCCTCTCACCCCCTTGCACATACACCACTAGTTACATCTGAATTGTGAAGGAAACTTGTTGGTTTTTGTAAAATGTCCCTCCACTGAACCAAGAAAGAATAGAGAAATATGATTTCTAAGAAGTCAAACTCAAAGTGCTTTACCCAAATGAAAACAACCATTCATCAACTAAGGTGGAATACCAAAATGGAGTCTCAGTAACTCGCATGGACCCTTCTTATTACTGTTCCTTGGTCCATCTAATTTTCTATGTCTGAGATACTCTATTTCCACGGAGTAGAAGTCCAATCCCACTTTTTTCAAGTACATCCCCCAACAGAGTTAGGACCATCTTTGCATTCACATCTTCTTTGAAGGCACTATATCATTCACTAAAAGCTCATTAGCATTTTTAACCCCTTGGAATTGGGAGATGTGAACATCACATTATGAAAAAATTGGGCCAAGGTTTGGGTGATGTGACTATGCAATGGTGACAGGAATATGCCATCAAGAAAATTTCGCCTGAAGGAAGGGGTAAAAACTATTAGTCACCATGAGTGCATAAAGCTTTTGGAGGGTGATTAGACTCAGGAAGCATTTAAGGAGGGACTCTTGCATTACTTCCATTGGTAAATGAGTGTGGAATATACCCTTCCTGCCCACCATGACCACCAGGATAAGGTGTATTAAAGAAATAAGAATATTACAATAATAGGTTTTCAGCTGGTGTACATGATAATGGATCACAAAACGCAAGAATACAACACATGGCAATCTCTAGCACAGCTGGTACATAGCTCCTACAATGCCCTCCCCTTTCTGCACTGCCATGTTGTACTATAATATTGCTATTGCCATATTAGCAAAAATGTGCCTGATTCTCAGCACTGGGACAAGAAAAAGCCACTTGTTGTAAAAACCTAAGGTTTTCTTTGTGCCATGCCTATCTCCTTGCGATGTTTCAGTGCTTAGTTTTTTTTCGCTCTCTTTTTTTGTGTGGAATAGTAATCTTTGATGAATGTTCAGAGAATTAGGCCAAATTTTGACAAATTTATCCCTACACTAGTTATGACCATGCCACTTAAATAACTAGCGATGGTAAATTTTCAAGCCTAAAATATTTTCTGGGCAGCTTCAAAACTGGCGCAAGGGCAAATAAGGGAACCTGCCCGTGTGCCGCCTGCCACAGGTGACAAAATCAGAGCATAACCTCCAATCTAGCATCACAGCGGTGGGATGCCGGGTAATGTTAGTTTTTCCGGGTGTCTCATATGTGTAACACCCGTCAAAAGTGGGTTAACATATGAAGTTCCTTACATTTGCTCTTCCAGTCATGGTGCTGGAGTTGAAGTAACGGGCCATTCCCTTGAACTGGGAGCTATCTACTCCTGCATCGCCAGCCATTTTGAGTCTGTAAAAGAAGAAATCAATTAGGTGCTTGTATCACAATTTTGCTATAATGAAGAAGACAAAAAATATTCATCTCCCAGCTCACTTTTATGCTTACAATACAAATATTCAGGGTACACCAGCAAGAGTTTGAATGACAGTAAGAGGATCAGGTCAGGATCAAAATTCCTTAATACATTCTTAACAGACTTTCTTCTAAAATTTGAGAGTTACTTTAATAAATCCAAATCCAGTTAATCTTTATGGTATGGACATATCACATGCCAATGTATTACTATTTACATATTCGTTATCACAAGAGCATAATAATACATGAACTACTTGACATATAGGATTGAGTTGTGTGGTCAGAGTACGGTTTATCCTCACAACAAACATTATGAAGGATTTAGAAAAAGATTGGTTCCTCTTTCTTATTTTCTATTATACATCTTCATTTTAAATTTGCTGAAGAAAAGCCATAAATGAAAAGTATAATTTCCATCAAGATAATAATTCCGTATACTGCTTGGTATGAAAATCCGAATGCCATCCACTAAAACTGCACCGGGCTTTACCCCTGGATCCGCTAGTGACTGGTTGCGGTATATCTAACCCATTGCCACCAGGGATGGTATATACACATGCCATGCCCACTGAGTGTAGGGTAATTCTGGTCTCTGGTGTCACTGGGTTAAATGTTTATCACAAGCATACCGAGTCTACTCTGCAATTAACTGAGTGAGAATATATATACTATAACCTAAAAATTATCCACAGCAACTAGACTGACTTCACATGATGTAATAATTCCATCAGGAATGTAGTCCCCTTTTTGGCATAACTTTAGTTTCACACGGCCTTATAATACAAGGTAAATACAGCCTCTTAAAAAGATTGAATGAAAATAAAGACACTTTCACCTATGATAATTCCTTCGCAAGTTGGTAATAAAGAGTTGTGGAACACAATTTAGTGTACATTTATTGGAAAATGTAATGACACATAAATAAAGTGAAAATACATGAATAATGTGGGCAAGAACTAACATCAGAAAGGCTGTTTTTAATTATGATAATCGGGCCTTCCCAGACAATACTCATATCATCAGATTTATTTCTGTGTGATGAGAACAAAGCTGATGATCATTTCCATAGCAATCACAGACGACATTCTTGACGTGAAAAGTCCCAATAGCATGGGAGGGCATGAAGCATATCAGAGAAATCAAGGGGTAAAACAAAGTGTAATAATAAAATACAAAAATGCACAAAGTAGCACAAAATCTGCTTAAAATCTGCTAATGAAACTACTAACATGCCCTCCATCTTTGAAAGTCTACTGACTGACGTCCCAATGGTGATGTCAAAAATAATGGTGGCAAAATTGCACAGGTTATTGTACAGTACAGTGTAAATAATTATTAGCCCCTTGAATCTGGTAGCATCACCCAAAATACATGTAAGTGGCTGCTCTGCCAGGTGTGGAGGAAGTTATTTTGCATAAATGTTTTTAGCTTTTTGGCTATTTTCCAGGGCACATATTTGCCTTTTGATTTGCTTTATCTAGATAGTAATAGTGTGTTTTTCTTAGACTCCATAACATCTATCTAACTTCCTGCACATAATTTGATTTATGTCATATACATCTAATTTTTTGTAATATTTTCTGTAATATATCTGTGCCAAGGTAGCCGGGAATACAATGTCAAGCATGGAAATAGCACCCTCCCAGGAGCTGGTGCTCTTTGTCATGGCTTATGGATATTAAATTCCACACTCATTCATTGATGGGAATAGTGCAAATCCTTTATCAGTGTCTGCTGTTACACATTTATGCTCTTAAAGTCTTTTCTTAATGTTATTATACTTCATTTAGGTGCTTTAAGATTGATCTATAGCCTTATTTAAAATTGCCTGTGCATTGCGCATTTCACACTTTCATTCACAGCCACGAGGTGTGACAGTTCGAAGCCGGCTATTCAGTAACAGAATCATCATCATCATCATCATGGGAGCTGATGCCAGTGACAAATGTTGCATTTCCTGTTTTGTTGATTCTGGGTTATTTTTAAGGCTTATACAGTGGCAATGAAGAATAATTAGACTTTAGTAACCATCCCAGTATAATATCTGGGCCCATCAAGAGCTCCAAATGCCAAAAAAATGATTAAAATCAAAGCAATCCAGACAGTAGGAAGAGGCGAACGGAAGTCTGACGTTTCAAGATATAAAGGTATTTGGTTTATTATTTTACGGTGCGAATGCAGCTCTATCTTGCCGTACATACTGAGGTGAAGACAAAGTGTTCCAGGGGGTGTTGGGGGGCAGAACCCCCATAAATCCTCCCCTCGGGCAGTGCCTGAAGGGCATACCTAGTCACGGCAACTTAAATTGTTATAATAGGCTGGTTTATTGGTCAAAAAGTTTTTTGGGGACTTTGGAAAGTGTGAATTCCCGTAGAGTTTTGCCGAAAGCTGGGTTCCCCTATAGTTTATCAATTTTGGCACATCAGTCTGTAGAATTTCGAAGATGGCGGTTTCATTGACCGATTTTAAGTGTTTTTTGTCCTAGTTTTACATATTTTATATTGTCATTGTTCTTATCTAAGCATGTTTTACCCCATAATTTCCCTGATATATTTCATGTCCATCCCTGCTAATGGGACTATCAAATATAGATCTTAGATGGAGAAATGGTACTCAATCTCCTGAATGATTCATTCACAAAAGAAACAATGCCAAGAATCGATAAAATCATTGGACTTCCTGCAGAAAAACATCAATTTTTTTAATTAGTCTCTGGGAGGGTGTGTCGCTATTGGTGACAATGACCAAATTATCCTCTAATATATATCCTCTGTGATGGGAAATAAGAGAATCATGCATATTACAAAGCGAATAAATGAAATAAGGAATAATAGATATAAAGTTTGGCGGTAGTGTGAAACTAAAAAATTGCCCTTTTTATATCAAAAT
>NW_020868289.1:349901-357401 GCF_003789085.1 Penaeus vannamei
TGCTCTACTTCATTTACGTGCTTCTTTTCCCGTTTCGTTACCACACTTTCCTATTGCACCCTCTAATCTGACATCTAACACACCTCTCCCCGGATTCTTCTCCTACTTTTCCAATAGCTATCCTTGAACATTGTTCCAATACCTTCCCCAGTGACAGATGCATTGTATGTCACTTTACCCTCCCTTTCTACTAAACTCTGCTCTAATTCACTTCCCTCTTTTCCCTTTTCACTACCATGCTATCCTATAACACTGTCTAATCATTGACATAACACATTTTATCCTAATTTTGAACCCTTTTTTTTTTTTCTTTCCGACGCAATACTTTACCATGGTGCTACATGACCTTCGATGCCTAGCACATTTATTTGTTTTAACATTAAGACAAAATATCTTAGATCTCAAATATTGTAGTGAAAAGGGGCAAAGAAGGGAGAACAAACGGAGTACGGAGAACGTTCAGGACTGACACTAGGCCACCCTTTCATCCTTTCAAGACGGCTCTTACACCTTAGTGTGTGGGCGAAAGTAAGGGATGAAGAAAAAACATGTAAAATTAAGGAAGGCGAGGTGCGAGGTCCAAGGTAGGAGTGATTAGGCCTCTGTCTGCATCCTTAGCCCTCCCCCATGACAAAGAGCTGTTTTTTCCTTGAGGCAAGGGGTTTATTATTTTACTCTGCTGCATACTTTCTGACCAAAATTTCTTCGTTTCTTGTTAGTCGTGAATTCCTTGGTCAATCTGGCAGTCTCTTTAAGTCAGATTCAATTCGTTTAGTAAGTCCAAAGTTAGCCAGATGGAAAATTTTCTGAGCAAAATAAGCGAGATAAAGAGCCTAAAAATGGGCATTAGATTCCAGCTGCATTTTGGTTCCAAGAATTCAAGTTAATCCAGTAGAATCTTACAAATATCTGAAGCTGGAACTTTTCACATCCTTCAATTTATATCTTGTGACAGACCCAGCAATTTATGGATTTTGGTCCGTCAATAAAAACAAAATGCCTTTAAAAGGACGTGGAATTCCATAGTAGTTTACATTTTACTGTAATTTTGGCTGTCGATTTTAAGGTGGTTAGGTGAATATGACCTGATGAATTCTTTATAATTTTGCCTGCATACCTCCCAGCAGAATAACATTAATTTGTGTATAGACAAACCATATGCTAATTCTTACAAGACGATGTAACTCCTGTCTGGTCCATTTGTTGCTCTATTTCACCTTATCAGTGTGAACTTCCATAAATCATGTGTCCATGCACCTTAAAATACTCAGGATGAATAAATACACCATCTATTCTCAAAAGTTTCATTACGAACATGCATATAATTAAGCTTCCTGACTCATTTGAAGCCAGTATATCGTAGAAAAAAATCAGCTGATGTCTGCACTTCAGTTATGCGTTTGGGTGATATTAAGACAATCCTCACTCGTTCATCTTAACATTTCCACTTGCAGGTGTGTTATTACTCATTCAAATGTACTTTTGAGCTACAGTAAAAGACAAACTTCACTGTAATTGTGAAAAAATGCATGATGCCAGATGTGTACTCGCGACTTGACACTTGTGACCACACTGACCTTATCACTATTCATTGGACTGGGTACAAACACGCTGAGGGAGCATCACATGCCACTTTTGAGTATTCTGGTTACAATATAAAACTCCTTCATTATTTGCACACAGTAGGAACATTGCCATTGCTTTTTCTTTTTTATCTCGTGTAACAGTAGCCAAGATGCCATTTCAATCTTTCAAAAGACAAAAGGTAAGAAATTCACTCACTACACATCAATAAACACTATGGCATTCCTTTAATTAAATATATGTATCCTGCCAAGAACTACCATAATGATGTTTAAGAAAATGAAAATCAAAATTAAACGGAAAACATTCATGCACTGGTGGTATCCGGGATGCTAAAAGGTAATGATGCACCCTCAAACATTAGGGAAAAAAAAGTTATTATTACTTTTCTGTACTGAGTGTGCAAAGATTATGACGGTTCATGACTGCGAGACTTCCTGACCGAAAAAAAAAAAAAGTATTCTTGGGTTATCATTTCCACAACAATATCTTATCAAATGACAAGGCAACATCACAAAGTATATTTAATGGGTCTACAAAATTATCACATACACAAATTTCCCAAAGGTACAAATCCTTTCACACCATGGTAGCATCTCCCTAGTACTTGAATGAGGGGATAAAACAAGCAATATAATCCGAGTATATCCATTTATAATATGTTTGTGGCTAAAAGGGAGGAAAAGCATTTGGGTCAGTGGCATGAACCCAATCCATATTTGTGTGTTCATGTTTGTGTGCAAATGTGATAGCTGCACACATGCATGTATTTTCTAATGTTTGAGCTAATTCATGAGAACTGCCATAATACTAGTCTTTGAAAGTAATGCAAACAAACACCATGAACCTGTAAGCTACCTTGTTTAGGGCGTCATGTATTATTAAGTTTGAAGGGGTTGTTCTGACTGGTAGCGAGTGACAATAGCTAGATGAAACAACTGACCTAACATACTGCAATCAAAGGATGACCCAAATTGAGCATACATAACCTTATAAAGCTTTCTACCAGAGCAGCTGACTTTCAACTCTCATCAACTCTCAAAAGAATAATGGGAATGGAGGGAGGAAGGGAAAATGAAAAAGGGAGGATATGAATAAAAATAAAATGTACAAAAGTGACTTTACATTTAGATATTCATTATTGCGAAATTTGTTTTGCAAATAAAGTATAAAATATTTAGAAAAAAATCAACAAGTTAAGTCTCTTGTTTATGCAACTATTCTATCCTTTGCCAGCATTCACCATCAAGCTATACATGAAGGGAAGGAGGCCAAACATAGTGGTAAAAAATATTGACATTATTAATCACAAGTTTTGAATGGCATTATATCCTAGTCTTCAAATCGTACAAAACCACACTCCTTGTAATATACAGTAGCATCTTATCTTACCAAATTAAACCTATAATATCAATTAGCTCTATACACACACACAGGCCTGAAGAAACCTTACCATTAGTTCCCAATACAACCTTTAAAATAATAATGGTGAAAAAAAGGCCAGGAATTCTCAAAACTTGAATGGTGTTACAATTATGCACCTTGTATATCAAAGGAAATTGACCAGGTTGTGTCAGCTAAGCCATAACCTGTAATATTGCACCATGCAAAAGACTGATTGTACTGGACTCAATGGCAAAGCCTCATTAGGGAATCCTTTCGTTCTTTTAGGTGTGACAACAAATGCCGCAGGCACTTTTAATTTGTTACTTTTTTATTCATTCATTATTTTTCTGTAGCAGTGAGGCTGACAATATCTGAGCATCCTGAAAAGGTCTATGCCCTGCCATGCTCCCGTAACTACAAGCTGAAGAACCATATTGCAGAAAATAGTTTTTGCTTTTCTTTTTGGTCCTTGACCCATTCATTACCTCTCAACACAATTCCTTGACATTTTCAAAAAAAATGGGACCACACAGTTTCTCCCTTCAAATGACAATTTGGTGCCTATTACCAGTTAGGGTAGCATAGAGAGCATCCAGTGTGGCCAAAAACACCTGGTGTGTGCACACACATTAAGACACATAGCTGGAACTATAAGGTATAATTTCAGTGGCACAATTTAATGATTTACAATTTTATTTTGTAAGTTCTTAATGAATTTTTCTTTTGCAATTAGGCTGTGATTTGGAGTCTTTAATCTTACTTTTTATACCTTAACAAATAATTGTTTATGTTATTAAAAAATACATTTCATTTTTTCCTATGCCACAAAAAGCTACCTCTACATTGGACTTGATAAATAAAATATTGTGTATATATGCCATTACATAGTAAATATTGTCCAAAAATAATTTTCACTTTAACTGTAATCAATAATTTACATAGAAAAAGTATTTTAATGGTTCATGAAATTATTTCATGATAAAAGAACTTGTATTATGTGGGCTTATTTGTAAAACCAAATTGCACACTTTTTAAATTTTATGCTTGACTACCCACATCCGCTTTGAACATATCAAAAACTGTGGCTAAGCCCATCTCTAGCTTTATGGCAAGGTATAAAAAATAAAAGATAAATAAAAATAGAATACAGATAAATAACTTATCCCTTATATAGTTAGACTGCCTCAGTGGTTATGAGAATCTGTAGAAAACCACCTCTTTTCATTGGTCCTTAATAGTATGTACATCAATTTCATTTTCCATCAATCCATTCTAAATGCACCTAAGACTGCATGTATCTGTGTGATACAATCCCATATTTCTTGTAAACCTTAACTAATCCAGGCAGGAATGTAGTAAATCTTGTTACAGGATCTGGCAAAACCCTATTCTGACACGTGTCACTCAAGAGGTGAAGCACTCCACACTCACTTATACTTCCCCCCCACTTTGCTGCCAACTGCGTAGAGATCTGCCTTTTGCTGTACCTGAGATTACTGATAATGTTTCCTTCAAATGAACTGCTGGTATGTACCCCAATTTTTTCTTTAATGCTTCGATAAGTCTATTACACGTTCAATATTCTTCCATGCAAACACATCTTTTAAGGCAATTTGGAATCAATAAGCAAAACATGAATACATACTTTTTCTAACTATCTTTTCTTTTCTTTTATTTGGAGTTGCATAAAGAGAGAGCAAACACAGTTTGCCAATCCCAAAAGCCTGTTTAGCTATTGAGTGTGTTGCAGTCCACTAAAGTAAATTATAAAACATGACATGTCTATACAAAGATTTACAAATTTACAAAAATGGCCTCATGTTTTCCAAAGCTTAAAAAGTGAGCTTTTTAACTTAGAAGTACAGAAAGAGGTAAAAGATATCATGAAGACAACAAACATAAAGCATGATATCAGCCAGCTGCTACAAAAAGGACTATGCTTCTAACCGGAACTCAAAAAGATGTCCATGTTTATTGCTGTGGCTGATAAACACATCCCTATTTACAGCTCACTTGTAAGGAGTCTTTTGGAGTGATAAGAAATGAATGCATGAGAAGGAGAATACTGAGGATTGAACAGGATGTGAAAAATTAGCTGAGGGTATATTCACTGTTCAAAACAACAATAATAAAAAAAAAGATGAATAAAATCAGTGTGAAAGTGAATGAAACAAATATGTAGGTGCATATGTGTGTGTGTAGACATATATATACATATATATATATATATATATATATATATATATATATATATATATATATATAATCTGTGTGTGTGCTGCAAGTAGAAATTGAATTAATGCATGATAATGTATGATGTATGATTGTGAAAGACAATAAAACTGAATGAGAAAGTGAAAAAGAAAGAAATCTGGTTAATCAACTGAAGAAAAAGTAACAAAGTATGCATAACAATCATGCAATCTTCTGAGTATTACAAGTTATTAATAAATATTCAAACGGCAGTTTAAGAAAAAAATAACAATATCTACAATAATAATCATAACTAACATTAGTTTCATGATTGTTATCATTAGTGTCATTAACATTACCAACATCATTATGATAATGACAATGGCAACAATGACTACATATGAAAAAAGAAAAGAATAATAACAGAACTGACAAACTGCCAACCTGGAGGCAAAATCTACATATCAAAACCATATGTACGTATGTACAGTACTCATGTTTGCGTGTGTGTGTAAACTGAGGGAAAAAGAATTCATTCACCAGCAAGAGCATAACAGTAAAGAACCAACACATAACACTTTCTATCATATACAAGTTCCAAGTTGAGCATGAGGTGAAACAATACACAATGCACTTACAAGTGTATGCTTTCTCCAACACTTTTTTTTCTGTTTGTTAAAACAAATTTCCTCTCTCTCTATCTCAGCATATCTTTGGTGCAAACTCCAAGTGTCTGTAAATGCCATAAATAGGAAACATTCCCTTTTGTAACATAAAATCTCCTAGAAGGCAGTTCTTTCATCTCATTTTTTTCATGTCCTCTTTTTTAAGCTCCTTCCATCAATCCACATGCACTTTCATGAGAAACGAAAGGACCAGCATTATAAGCATAAAAGTATATTACCACGTCATAAAATTTATCTTACAATGGGACTGCATTGGCAATAATCTACATGAAGCGTGTCTATTACTGAAGGTTGGGGGAGGATTTGCATATGGAAAAGTCACTGCTTAAACACCTGGCAGAAAGGAAAACTGAGAACATTTTCCTCTTTTCAGAAAATTTCATGTATAAACACAAATACAGCCACAGTATCAGCCATACAAAGTAACTATCACCACTTATCATGTCTCTTTCTCACAAAAATATGTCTGCATGCAGCAGGAGAAACACTTCCAATGACTTTTGCCTTTCTATGATTTCTGCTTCAATAATTTCTTTTCCCTGAATATCATGTATAAATCATACTTTGGTCACAGACACTACATCTGTTTATAATCCCTAATTGCGTACCATAATATATATAGAGAAAAAAAAGTCAGGGCAACTGTGCCCTGTTTTAAAATTTGCAAATATAAAAGTAGTATCTTACACATCTCTTGACCAAGACTAAAAACAATATTGATTAAAAAAAAGGGATAAAATCTTTCATATGAGCTTCTTTGTAATTTATATCTTAATCCTTCAGAACACACAAATGGAGCATATCTAGTCGGAATACTGTATTCATGCATTATCACCACTGAGTAAATTTCAAGTCACATTCAGTAACAAGAGCTTCTTCTATGTTTATACTTCCATTAATTTGTCTTTCTTTGTTACTAAATGTCATGACCATTTTTTAAACAGATGTTGGTTGGCTATTTTGCATTTCCACCAAGAAAGTGAATAAGATGTTATGACTGCTATAATCACAATCAACTAACCCACATGAGCCTACTGAACATCAAGTCCATTTAAATATAATACCGATTTCCAGTGAAGGTTTTCTATAAGTCTACACTCAGCGGTCATTCAGGGTTAAGTAGCTTCCGAGCACAGAAGCTTAGTCCTTGACCTGACGTCAGTGTAGGTCATCAGTGTAGAACTTTCCAGCTCCTACATCAATACAGAATACTTAAGAGAATGCAGGATAAAGTTCCATGTCATTAGAGGCAGCCGACCTGGGCTTCATTATTGAGGGTCAGTAAGCCACAGCAGCTTCCTTGTACTCCGATCCCTCCAGGGTAAAGAAGTCTTCCAACTTCCACTGGAGGGTCTCAAAGGTTGGTCTCTTCATGGGGTCCTTGTGCCAACATTCAACCATGATGTCATAGAGAGCTGGTGGACAGCCAGGTGGTGGAGGCATTCGGTACCCATGCTCCACTTGGTGTAGCACCTCTGCATTAGTCATACCTGGAGAGATATCATGAATGAATAATAAATTAGTTCAGGATGTATCAACTGAAATGAAAGGAAAATTTACAGTAATTTAATAAAATAACAAGCAAAATTTATGAACAGAATTTACATGAAAACGCACCTGGATATGGTATGCGGCCATATGTTATTAGCTC
>NW_020868289.1:379901-387401 GCF_003789085.1 Penaeus vannamei
ATATGTACACTTTCACAGTAGCCTAACCTGTTTTCCTCACATTCAACATCAAACATATTTTACAAATAAAATCACACCTTGCTAATTGATAACATTAACAAAAAGCAAAAACTTGGGAATATTTCAAATGAACATTAGCTACAGATTGTACACTTAGCCTCATATGGCCAAACTACTTTCCAATATGACATCTGTGTGAGATGCTACATAGCTATTATTTTGAAAACAGTAACAATAACTACAGCAATAGTAAAGACAGTGATAGCTAATATAAAAATTACAGTGCTATAGGTTACCCACTGACTTAAACCTGTGTAATATGTGTTAGCATATATTGCACTGATTGGAAAGATGTGAGGGGCAATTAAAGTTACTGTAACTCCCATTTGGTCCATCAAATAGGACCCTGTTCCAGAAAGTCATATGTAATTTCCTACAACAGATGTTCTGGAATAATGATCACCTTTTTGGGCTTAATATAAAATACCAAAAACAATATTCATGTCATTAAAGCAATACAGATGGGTCTTTTGGGCACTAGGCACTAAGTACAATTAATCACTCAGTGGAAAAATTAGAAGCAAAATAAATTTAGACTTTCCCTACTCTCTGCAATTTTGGCTGCAACACTGAAGATTTTTCAGAAAACAAGGTAAAATAAATTAATAAATCTGCTTTAGAGGGGCTGTAACTCTTCAATAACAGCAGTCATACTAAACAGGTAAACACTGCATAGCACACACATATGAAAGTAGGCTCAACTACCTGAGGTACAGAGATTTATGCTACCAGTCTATTTATCCCATGGCATGGCCGTACATGCCCCCATCAAGCAATCAGTCGATGAACAATTATCTTAAAACTTCATAGAAAAAAGGCAACAAACACAAACAAAGCATTAACTGAATACGTTAATGCAATAAATATAAAAATATGATAAACAAATCACTTAAATATGTTAATTCTGCCAAAGTTCTATGATATACAGTATTAACTACTAATACTATAAGCTAATGATAATATCTCCTATCTTCACAAAAAGGACACTGTCCTTATTTTGAAAAACTTTATTAAATAAAATGCAATAAAAATAATAACAATTCTTATTTTCAGTAGCAATGAGCTAGGCCTACATGGCACATCAACAGGTTATTTAATGATTATCATGCTCAAAATGCAATTTAAAGGCGCCATCGGAAAGGTGACACATGTACCTACACCCGCTATATTTAAAGGGAATGCAAGGTCTCAAACCGTGTCCAATCACCTCTAACCTATCATAGCTATCCATAGCACCCTCGATTATCTCCCTAGCCCATTCCATTGTTTAGGGGTGTTTAAGGGATCTATAAGGGGTATACGAGTACTCAAACCATATTCTCATTTACTCTATGATAGCTTTCCATAACACCCTGGATCACCTCTGTAACCCTTGCTGTTGTTTAGGGATGTATTCAAGGGGTCTATAAGGGGTCTACATGGGGTATACGAGTACTCAAACCGTGCCCATTCTCCTCTACTCTATCATAGCCTTCCATAGGACCCTAGATCATCTCCCTAACCCATTCCATTGTTTAGGGGTGTTTAAGGGGTCTATAAGGGGTATATGAGTACTCAAATGGGTCTATAAGGGGTATATGAGTACTCAAACCATAACCATTCTCATTTACTCTGTGATAGCTTTCCATAGCACCCTGGATTACCTCTTGCTGTTGTTTAGAGGTTTATATAAGGGGTCTATAGGGGGGGGGGGGGGGTGACCAGGGCCCGAATTTGTAAGCATATGTATAAACTGTACATAACATTTCACTAAAATTGAAAATACAGCAAAGCAAGAAAATGATAATAACAAGAACAAGGACAACAACAATAATGCTGATATTTTACAAATACTAAGCTAAGCATACCCCAAAAATAACTAATGCAATAATACAATGACAGAAGCAAAGAACAGAAATTGATAACAATAATAATGAAAAAGATATGAGATAGATCCATGTATTTATAATGATAATGATATTAACAACAGGAATGGTTATCAAAGCAACAACAGCAGCAGTTATCATCAATTTTAGTAATTGCAGTAGTAATAAACAAAATGTGAAATAACAAACATAAATAAACATTAGCATTAATAACAATAACTATTATAGCAAATATATGAATAATAGACAAACAACTATGGCAATTACAAATGCTAAAAACTACTACTTGATTATATTCAATATTTTGCCATCTTCATTTTACCAATCAAAATCATATAAGAACAAAACAAATGACATAACTAATAATACTTGTAGCTAGTAGTTTGTAGTAGTTTAATGGTAGTAGTAGTAGTAGTAGTAACCATGACCATAACTATAACCATAACAATAACAAAAACAACAATGGAATCCATGATAACTGATAATTGATGATGATGATAATGATAACAATTATGGTAGTAACCAATATTAATAAAAACTAATAATATTATTAATAATAAACATAATAAAAAACAATGACAGAAATACATAACAAAAATAATATTGCTAATAACAATAATAAAAATAATGTTGTTAATAATCATAACATTAATAACTACTAATCCTCCTATCAACATTCATAATCATAATAATATAATAATAATAACAATGACAATAATAACAATGACAACAATAATGATAATAATATCAATAATAATAATAATCCCACCACCGATAATCAGTATAAAACAAAATCACCATATATCCCCTCACCCGCAACTCCCAGCCCCCCTCCCACCCCAGCTTTTACTTCCGGCCTGCGAGCGAGAGGCTACAGGTGCCGCGCGGTCCCTGCCACCTCGTGAGTCACGTGATCTGAGGGAAGGAGAAGTGAGGGGGAAGAGGGGGAAGAGGGGGAGAGGAGGGAAAGGAGGAGGGGGGAAGGGAGAGGGAAGAGGAAAGAGGAGGGAGGGGGGAAGAGGAGGGAGGGGGGAGAGGGGGGAGGGGGAAGAGGGAGGGGGGAGGGGGAAGAGGAGAGGGAGGGGGAGACCGGTGGGGAGAAGAGAGGAGGATAAAGAAGGAAAAGAGTGGCGGGAGGGGAGAGGAGAAGTCTAGGAGGAAAGAGGGTGGAGAGGTGAGGAGGGGAAAGGGAGAGAGGAATTGGGGGTTCGGTTGGGAGTCCCACGACGGGGGGACCGGGGAGGGACAAGCTCGTTGGCAAGTGTCCAAGAGAGGCATTTATCCTGATTTCCAGTTCTTCCTTTTCCGTGTCCTTTTTCTTCTCATTTCTCTTCCCCCAACTTTCTATTCTCTGCCTTCGTGTTGTTACAATAATAATAATACAATATCTAAAAGACGGGAAAATACACGTCTATGTGTAATCGTAACAACAAAACATTATAATATCAATTATCAAGCAAGCCAAAACAATAATGATAAAAAAAATGATGATAGTAATTATACTATTAATAATTACCATACCAATTGCAATGATAGAAATCAAAATAAGTACGTCATAATAATACGAACTTAACAAAAGAAAATCAACAATTGTAACAACAAAAACGCCAATAATACGGTAAACGTAAAATCATGAACATAAACATCCTCATGAACATCATCATTCACTAATAATAACAACAAACAATTACGATGATATAATAATAATAAAAAATAATAATGATAATGATAATAATAATAATAATAACAATAATAATAATAATATAATAATAATAATAATAATATAATTAATAAATAATAAATAATAATAATAATAATAATAACAAAAATAATAACAAAAAAAATAATAATAATAATAATAACAACAATAATAATAACGATAATATTTACTACAACAAAAACAACTTACACAAAGCGAGCGCATATTACCGCCAAGGCAATAGGGTCACTGATGCAATAGAAATATTTACACTCGAAGAATTACATTAAAATTGCTTCTTTCTCAAGCACACTTGTGACGTCTGCAAACATAACCCCCTTGGCGGAGGTAGTAAAGGCAATGATGATAATAATTGTTACTCCTGTATATACGGTTTATTGATGCAATCATTGAAAAAATTCCTGGATCAGGATCCCCACCAAAACTTAATGGCATCTAACTTAGACAAAGACACACCTCTGGTAAAAATATAAAATCAATTTATTACTTTGTGAGTTATCCTGTTAAAGAACAAACAACAAATAAACAAATAAATAATCAAACCAATAAACACTAACCAACGCTACCAAAAACATGGCGGAGGCAATGAAAATGATAAAAAAAAATGATGATAATGATCATCACCATCGTAATGACTGTAACAATAAAATATATAGGAATTTGTAAAAATAACAGTATAATAACAAAATTAATAATGATAGTGATGAGGATCAGGATGAGGATGCCAACAAAAATGTTAGTAACCAAAACCAATAAGAATAACAAATAACAACAATCATCATTTTCACAATTATGACAATCATGGTGACGATATCGACGTCACGCCAACCACCACACTACATCTGGGAATAACAGGCCCATAAGACGCGCAGCAGCAACAATACCAAAGGCCAGCCACCAAAGACGGCCTATTCTCCCTTTCATTTCTCATCGCCCCCCCACCCACCCCTCCCGCCGCCCGTCTCCCCCCTCCACACCCAATCCCACCCCAACCCCCAGCCTCGTCCTCCCACCTGACTCAACCCTACCCAGAGCCACGTACACCTCCACAACTTTCACCTCAGGAAGGCAAGCGGTACTCCCGGGCATATACGATCTCTTTCTTCGCTCCTCGCTCGGCTCGTGCTCCCAACACATGCTCAGGCGGAGATATGGTGGGAGGAGACGGGAGGAGGGGAGTTGAATGATACGGAAAGTAGAGAAGTACACGTGGTGCGTTTGTGTGTTGAATGTAGAAACCGGTGTTGGTGTGTGTGTGAGAAATTTACACGTGTGTGTGTGTGCTCTTGTGGTGGTGTGTGTGTAATTGCGTGTGCATTGTGTGAGTGTGTTTGTTGAAAAAGAGAGAGAGAGAGAGACCTGTCCGCGACGGAGAGAGGACAGAGAGACGAGAGAGAAGAGAGAGAGAAGAGAGAGAAGAGAGAGAGAGAGAGAGAGAGAGAGGAGGAGGAGAAGGGAGAGGGAGGAGGAGAGGGTGAGGAGGGAGACAGGGAGAGGGAGAGCGAGGGGAAGAAATGCAAGAAGAGGGGAAGGAGCGGGGAGGGAAGGGAGAGAGAGAGGAGAGAGAGACGCAGAGCTGAGAGAGAGGAGAAGAGAGAGAGAGAGGAGAGAAGCAGAGAGAGAGAGAGACGAGAGGAGAGATGAGAGAGAGAGAGAGAGAGAGAGAGAAGATGAGAGATAGAGAGGAAGAGGAGAGGGAGGAAAGCTAGGTGGCAGGAGAGGAGAAGAGGAGGACAAGAAGAGGGAGAGAAGCTGGGAGATGAGGAAGAGAGGAGGAGAGGATGAGAGAGAGGGAGAGGGGAGAGAGGGAAGGTCGAGAGAGAGCAGAAGAGAAGAGGACGACAGGAACAAGAGAGGAGAGAGAGAAAAAAGAGAGAGGCCTCAGAGAACCACGATGAAATGGAAGAGGAGAGAGAGATCGCAGAGAGAATCTGGAGAAGAGAGAGAAGAGAGGGGGGATGCACAGAGAGAAGGAGGACGAGCGAGGAGAGGAGAGAGGAGAGAGAGAGAGGAAGAAGGAGAGAGAAGAGAGCAGAGAGGCGAGAGCAGAGAGAGAGAGAACAGAGAGAAGAGATGAAGAGAGAGATAGAGAGAGAGGAGACGAGAGAGGAGAAAGACGAGAGAGGGAAGGGGAGCGAAGGGAATGGAGCGAGGGAGGGAGGGAGAGAGAAGGAGGGAGGAGAGGAGAGAGGAGAGGAGGGGGAGAGACGAGAGAGAGAGAGAGAGAGAGAGAGAGAGAGAGAGAGAGAGAAGAGATGGAGAGAGCAGAGAGAGAGAGGAGAGAGGAGAGAGGAGAGAGAGGAGAGAGAGAGGGAGAGAGGTAAGCGAGAGAGAGAGAGGAAGGAGGAGGGAGAAGGAGGAGGAGTGAGGAGAGAGAGAGAGAGAGACAAAATGTGGAGAAAAGGATAGCAAAAGATAGGAGTGAGAGAAAATGTGAGAAAGGATAGCAAAAATGATAGGAAAGAAAAATTGAGAAAGAGCGATAATAGGCCAGAGTGAGACAGAGAGAGAGAAAATGTGGAGGAAAGGATAGCAAATGATAGATGAACAGAGAGAAAATTGGGTTAGGGAAAAATAAGGAGAGAAAGAACAATGACTAAGGGAGGATAGTGCAGAGAGGAATGGATATTGAAATGAGAGGAACGAAAAGCAAAATGCTTTGAATACACAAAGACCTCTACCTTACAGTTCAATTCCAAGTTTTTGAGTGACAGACTGACAGCTGTCAATTAATGGCAAGGGAAATAAAACTTGTGTACATAAAATGATAAAATGGTTCCTCACGCATTCAAAGCTCTGCCAAACTGCATTAAAAGCAAGCTTCTTCATAATAGGAATAAACACTTCCAAACATACACCTACACCTGCACCTCATAAATCTTTCATAATAAAAGAATTCTCAATATACTTTTAATGCATATCATAAAATATAATAAGGACAATCTTTCTTATTCTTAAAAAAATAAAAATAATAATATGATTGCTCTATCTTCCTAATTTCCACACATATCATATCTTGAACTTATCAGGGGGAAAAAAAGGGCAAGTATCAGAATTTCATGTGAGTCTAGCCAGGATTATTTAGTATCTGACCAAACCTGATAAGTCACCCACAATATGATGTTATCTATGAAAATTATCGGAGGTCGAGATAATGATGGACGTAATTTGATCATAATGAATTGTGACTTTGTATGGCTTATGATTCAAGAGATGCTGATGGTATATGGTAGCATTTGCTACTGCTGAAGCAACTGTGGAATTAATCTAAAACCCAAACACAGAGAGACAAGCATGGAAACAAAATTAATGAGATGCAAATAATAAATAAACTTTGGTAATTTTAGCCGAATTATATTTTCATTGTGCAATTCATTAGCTTGTGCACAAACGATACACAAAAGATGTTATCTATCTATTGATATCCTGGGTAACCATTCCTTTCTTTTAAGAATCCTCATAATGGCTAGGTAATTATCTGCTTGATTTTTTAAAAACAATTTGATCTTCTACTGGGCAACAACTCCCCATAAGAAAAGTTCCACAACTGGTACTACTAATAAAATGATAACAGCTTAGCGATGAGGAAAAATTACACCACTTACGATTTTATGAGTTAAAAGAAATTCTGGGAAATATGAAAGATTATACACAACGATCACACAATAAAGGGCTATTTAGTGTCAATTTTTTCCTCAAGTTACTTCTACATGATACTGCAAATGTGTTACACAAATAAAGCAAAGCCTATAATGTTTCCCTTCCATAAGGGTGTAACAGTTAAAGTTGTCATTTTGTGTTCAACAAGAATAAAAAGAATTATATACAAAGCAAATAGTCAAAACTAATGAACAT
>NW_020868289.1:394901-399901 GCF_003789085.1 Penaeus vannamei
GAATTAATTCTCATTAATTCACAATTCTTTCCAGAAATTTCATAATTTTCATTACATTACCAAACTAATGACAGATGACAAAAGAACAAAAGACGGATGAGAGAGAACTGAAAGAGGAGCGGAGAGGAGAGCAGAGGAGAGCAGGGAGACAGAGGAGAAAAAGGGCAGTGGCGAAGAAGAGATACAAGCGGAGGAAGTGAGGGAGAGAGGAAAGGTTAGAGGGGATTTTGGGAGAGGAGAGGAGAAGAGAGCAGGGAGACAGAGGAGAAAAAGGGCAGTGGCAAAAAAGAGAGGAGCAGAGGAAATGAGGGGGAGAAGAAAGGTTAGAGGGGATTTTAGGAGAATAGTGGGGAGGGGAGTGGGATGAAGGAGAGAGAGAGAGAGAGAGAGAGAGAGAGAGAGAGAGAGAGAGAGAGAGAGAGAGAGAGAGAGAGAGAGAGAGAGAGAGAGAGAGAGAGAGAGAGAGAGAGAGAGAGAGAGGGGAGAGAGAGAGAGGGGGGAGGGGGAAGGGAGAGAAGGGAGGGAGGAGGGAGGGAGGAGAGGAGAGGGAGAGGAGAGGGAGAGAAGAGGGAGGGAGGGGGGAGGGGGAGGAGGAGAGGAGAGAGAGAGAGAGAGAGAGAGAGAGAGAGAGAGAGAGAGAGAGAGAGAGAGAGAGAGAGAGAGAGAGAGAGAGAGAGAGAGAGAGAGAGAGAGAGAGAGAGAGAGAGAAGAAGAGAAGAGAGAGAGAGAGAGAGAGAGAGAGAGAGAGAGAGAGAGAGAGAGAGAGAGAGAGAGAGAGAGAGAGAGAGAGAGAGAGAGAGAGAGAGAGAGAGAGAGAGAGAGAGAGAGAGAGGAGAGAAGGGAGGGAGGAGGGGAGAAGAGAGAGAGGGGAGAGAGAGGGGAGGGAGGGAGGGGAGGGGGGGGGAGGGGAGAGGGAGGAGGAGAGAGAGAGAGAGAGAGAGAGAGAGAGAGAGAGAGAGAGAGAGAGAGAGAGAGAGAGAGAGAGAGAGAGAGAGAGAGAGAGAGAGAGAGAGAGAGAGAGATCTTCAATTGCCTACTTGTTTTAACTTTCATGTGGTATATACACCATGATGGGTGAGAATGCCTTAAAAATCCAGCTATTATAATATTAATACACAAGAAAAAGTTTTACACCTGGTAAGCTCAAGCAGCCAAGAATATTTCATTCTTCCTATCAGCTATATTATCTTAAAAGGAAATTGGTTTATCTGATTTCTTAAACCTCTATCTAATGGTAATAAACTTCATTATCTTAACAATGCATTACGTACCCATTAACCCCAACTCTAGGACCATCAAAACCAATATATCAAATTCCAACCAGATGGAACATAACTTCTATATCCAAACGACACATTAAAAAAATCCTAAACACTGCAATTTTTTCTCATAGCTATGTTTTCTTCAACAATGGTAAATAGTGCCATTATAAGATAATATCCCATTGTAACCTTTCAAATCATCAGAATACTATAGAAATTGCATGAAATTGCATAATTCCTGCTGGCCCTTTTCATAATTCTGAACCCATAACTACAACATTTATCAGCAGTCAACTTTTAACATTAAACCAACGATCATAAACATACTACACATATAATGGGTAGGACAGAATTCATAGGACAATTGGCAATTACAAATCACCTATGTCTGCTTTTAAAATTACTGTACTGAATTTATTTTTTACTTTTAATTTTAAAATCAGACATTACATGCATTCATATACAAATACATAAACCTATGTATGTATGCATATTCTCTCTCACTCACTTAATCACTCAATCACTCACAATCACTCTCACTCACTCACACACTAACATACAGAAACAATGTATGTATGTATGTACATTAATACATGTATATATAGACATACATGTGTATTGTGGTGTGTGTGTGTGTGTGTGTGTGTGTGTGTGTGTGTGTGTGTGTGTGTGTGTGTGTGTGTGTGTGTGTGTGTGTATGTGTGTGTGTATGTGTGTGTGTATGTGTGTGTGTATGTGTGTGTGTATGTGTGTGTGTATGTGTGTGTGTATGTGTGTGTGTGTGTGTGTGTGTGTGTGTGTGTGTGTGTGTGTGTGTGTGTGTGTGTGTGTGTGTGTGTGTGGTGTGTGTGTGTGTGTTGTGGTGTTGTTTGTATGTTTGTGTGGTGTGTGTATTGTGTGTGTGTGTATGTATGTGTTGTGCGTGTATGTATGTGTTGTGCGTGTATGTATGTGTTGTGCGTGTATGTATGTGTTGTGCGTGTATGTATGTGTTGTGCGTGTATGTATGTGTTGTGCATGTATGTATGTGTTGTGCATGTATGTATGTGTTGTGCATGTATGTATGTGTTGCGTGTGTATGTATGTGTTGCGTGTGTATGTATGTGTTGTGTGTGTATGTATGTGTTGTGTGTGTATGTATGTATTGTGTGTGTATGTGTATGTGTTGTGCGTGTATGTGTATGTGTTGTGCGTGTATGTGTATGTGTTGTGCATGTATGTGTTGTGCGTGTATGTGTATGTGTTGTGCATGTATCTGTTGTGTGTATATGTGTTGTGTGTGAGTTTGAGTGTCAGTATGAATGAGTGAGAGTGAGTTGGAGTATGAGTGTGTGTGCATGTGTATGTATGCATATATATATTCATATAAGCTTATATATCTTTCCATCTATCTATCTATATGCATATACATATACATGCACACATGCATATATACATAAATACACATGTACGTACACACACACACACACATACACACACAACATTCCAGGTAAAATAATAAGGAAGCACGGCAATCAATACGGAAATTATCCTACTCAATATCTACTTAAAGAAATATTGTTTATTTAAAACTTTAATACACAAGGAAGAGCAGATATATAAATCACACATACTGTGTTATATATCACAAACTATACAACTGAGAACAAGCAACCACCCTAAAAAAATTCCTGTTACTAATGATCTTCAGAAAGATAATACATGATTTTTCTTTTTAATCTTAGGCAATACAGCCTGGGTTTCATGCAAAATTTCCTCCTTTACAGATTATATATGCATCAGGCAGAAGCTCATACATGAATATTTTGAATAACCAATGTAACCTTGACCTGCCATTGCTGCAATATGGTCAATGTTAGAAAAAAATAAAGGTTTCACTAACCATCCCAAGAAATGCAAAATATCAATAACCAACCATACATGTGGGTGTTATCCCCTGCGCTTGAACCAACATAATTCAATAGCTGTCAATCACACCTTATGCAAAAATGGTTCAGGCCACTATGTCTGACTTACTGCATAGCTCTCCAGATCAAATCTAGATTCAAAGTCAGTGCTATTTCTTTATACATCTATGACTTTTGTAAAACAAGTATCAATTCTATTGATTCAATTCTAGCGAAGATAAAATAATAAAGGGTCAGCGGAAAAACCTGCAATATTGACCAAAATAAGAAACATATCAACTAGCAAAGTGTAGTCCCACATACCACAAATGCAATGCCAAAGTCTTCCTTAACATATAGCCCAATATCTAGGACCTGCATTTGCTAAACTGAATGTTGTTTTTCACTACACAATTAAACCAGATGATCTGAAATTACCTAAATTTCAGCAATAAAATTGAATTAACTACTGAGATTGATAGGTTACATTTCTTATGATGGATAAATTTCACACTACTTTTATATATATATCAGTCAATGGTTTTACAGATATAATTATACTACCTGTGTTCTATCAAAATGCCCACAAAACTTGTTATGATCTGTAATAGGACTACATTTCTGAGTCCCACCCAATAATTAGTGGCACTGTCTTCAGCTGTCCCCATACCTTCAGCACTTACGAAATGATCAAAAACCTCCATAAAAGAGGTCATGGGACATCGGAACCGAGTTTTTCTTTAATAATGAACTCGTACTGAGGTCAAGTTCTGTTTCCAGAATACAGGGTAGAGGTCTCATGGCCTTTCTTTGAGTACTGAGAGCCACTAAGCCAATAGTAAGACTATCTTCTAATAATTTGTAAATCTTATTCCCTTATTTACTGTTGTTTTAAAAATCAGACCATTCTAATCTAAATCTTGCAACAACCAGCGATGGAAGGAATACGACCTTAAATCCAACCCAACAGTGGCACAGTGCCAAACAGTAGCATTAACCTTCAAATCTTTGATGCTCAAGCAAACACCAAGAAACATCCACTCCATTTATTCAGTCAAGATAAAATGCTCAGACTGGTTCCTTATTTGATAAACTACTACTGAGGTCTATCTTGGCAAAATAGACATGATGAAGGCTTATTGGGCTTTTTTTCATGAGTTTCTTTATCGGGCAATTTTTGGATGATGTATCCTCACACTGCCATAGACAGTCTTTGGCATGGGTTTATCTGCCTATGACACAGCGAGTGTATACACTTTGGCTCCAGAGTCTGTGTTGACTCACCGCTCTGTCAAGTTGTGGACCAACTTTTCAGTGACAGATGCATTCTATGGTACGTCATGCTCAGCAAAGCTGTATGGACGAGTCATTAAACTACGTTAGCCGAATATACATCGTGCAGCGCTGTGCGTCAGATAGGCCTGCGAACGAGCCAAGTAGGCCTATGTGCTCAGCTGTTCGGTCACACCCTTCACTCACGCTCCGTTACTCACACTTCCTAGGAAACAAGACGACCTTAGAGTATGATCCTCTCTATACAAAGCATACAAACCACAGTAAAATGAAAGAGACTCACCTGTTCCGTGAAAATGTTGTTGGGCGAGGCAATACTCCGACTGTCAGAAATGGTCGAGTCTTTTTTCCCCGTTCCCGAATTGCTACTAAAACAGTTCCCCATTTTGGCTGATCTTTTATTTTCTCTTTTCACACACTTATATCCTACTCCACACGCTCTCCGAAGAGCGGAATGGAAAGCACAGATTAAACACTTCACTCCACACCAACGCACATGACACTGGCAAAAGCTCGGAGGGGTTTATTTGGGAAAAATTCGCCGAACATGGTCTCCCGG
>NW_020868289.1:404901-414901 GCF_003789085.1 Penaeus vannamei
ACACACATATATATATATATATATATATATATATATATATATATATATATATATATATATATCACATATTCCTATGAGGAGTATCGTATGCATCTATACATCTTACTTCTGACTTGTTAATAGCCCTGTCTCATTCCCTGCCTTCGGATAACGATGTCCGCGTGAAATTGGATTAAAGCGAGGAGAATACGGCACTGCCCTCCTCAAAGAACACGTGCCTCAGTCCAGGCCATTCTTAGAACGACTCGCACGCCGATCCATCACCCGAACGGCCCGTCAGTGCGAGAGTGACAAGGGGGAATCTGCACGTTCGCTTCAAAGCCAAATGCTGCCGCGATAGACATTGAGTGTTTTCCTCCGTTGTTTTCTACAGTGACGCCAGCGAGCGCAAAAGTCGTAGCCGTAGAACAGAACTACGTATAGCGTTAGGTTCAGCCACTAGGGTTATATGGAGGCCTTATCATCGCGCCATAAATCGGGATATTTATGATTGTTTTCGAGAAGTCTTTGAGGTCCCTTTGTGCGCGCCGTCGAAAAGGGTGAGACCACGACGGCGCGCGACCTTTCTTTGTTGCGTGTGTTTTGCTGTTCATTTTCCTCGCTCTCGTTCATCCACGGAACTGATTTTCTGTCTGCGGTGCTTGTTCAGTATATTTATACGTATGATCCGTTGACTGTCTTTGTGTTTGTCGCCTTCTCTCGTATCACTCTCCCTTTCTATTTCCCCTTGGTCTGTGCGCCGATCTCTTTACTCTCCCTCTGTTATTCCATCCCGCTGTAAACACTTCTTCCCCTTCCAATTCCATGACCCCTCAAGCCTCCCTTCTACCACCTCTCCCTCTCCCCTCACTACACCCCCTCCTCACCCCCCTCCCGTCCCTGGTCCACCGTACCCCCAGGGCTAGTTAGGGTACCATTCCATTCTAGCGAGGTATGCGTAAGACTGAGCTACCACTACATGCTTCCCGTGGTCTCTGAACTACTTGTTTCTGTCCATTCTCTTCTCTTTCCGTTTCTGCAGATGTCTTTCTTCTCGCGTCTCTCTTTGTTCGGTGTGACCATCTCTGCGTTTCTGCGTCGCGGATATACGTTTCTGTTTGATACCGTATCTTTAAATTCTCTCTCTCTCTCTCTCTCTCTCTCTCTCTCTCTCTCTCTCTCTCTCTCTCTCTCTCTCTCTCTCTCTCTCTCTCTCTCTCTCTTCTCTCTCTCTCTCTCTCTCTCTCTCTCTCTCTCTCTCTCTCTCTCTCTCTCTCTCTCTCTCTCTCTCTCTCTCTCTCTCTCTCTCTCTCTCTCTCTCTCTCTCTCTCTCTCTCTCTCTCTCTCTCTCTCGTCTCTGTCTCTCTCTCTCTCTCTCTCTCTCTCTCTCTCTCTCTCTCTCTCTCTCTCTCTCTCTCTCTCTCTCTCTCTCTCTCTCTCTCTCTCTCTCTCTCTTCCTCTCTCTCTCTCTTTCTCTTTCTCTCCTCTCTCTCTCTCTCTCTCTCTCTCTCTCTCTCTCTCTCTCTCTCTCTCTCTCTCTCTCTCTCTCTCTCTCTTCTCTCTCTCTCTCTCTCTCTCTCTGTCTCTCTCTCTCTCTCTCATTTTTAATCCCCAGTCTCTCTCATTCTCTTCCTATTCTCGTCTCATAATCTTTCACGCGTGCTTTCATAGAAACATTTTCATATCTAAATGCATAATTTAGTTTTGCCTTCTCATAAATCATTTAAATATATTGCATGCCCATGAATTCTTGATATCGATATGTGTGTATATATACATCTATCTGTCTATCTGTATGCGTGTGTGTGTGTGTGTGCGTGTGTGTGTTGACATTTATTGATAAGTAGACAGGTAGACTGGTAGACGGCTTACTAAGTACACGAAAAAAATAGATACACTAAATAATATATTCCTTAGATTATTTACAAATAGACAGAAAATAGATAGACGCTAGAAATACATTTTGTCATGGAAGGAATATATTTCAGGGTAAAAAGTTTTGGGCGGCATTGTCCCGGAAATAGTTTTTGGTGCCGCGCCTTGCCGTGTGGTGGGAAAAGTATTTTTAATTTCTCGAATTGCGTCTCCCTGCACATAATCCCCCGCTGAGGATGATGAGAGAGAATGAGGATAAAAAAAGGAGAAAAAACGAGAATGGCGGTTGCGTGATGACATGAGAATGGTGCGAAAATGACGAGGGAGAATGATGATAAAGAGAAGTAATGGGAAAATGAGGATGCTAACTGGGTGATGATGTTAAAAGGGTGAAAATTATATAAAAATGACGGAGGGCGTTGGTAGAATGAAGGAGAAAATGAGAAGGTCGACTGTGTCATGGTAGGAATGATGAAAATGATGAGGGATGATGATGATAAAACGACGTATAGGATAAATGACGATAACTGTTTTAAAGCGTGAGAATGGGATAAAATAATAAGGGAAATGAGAAAACGGCGCAAGGAGAGGTTATGAGGATAGTGACTATGTGATGGTATGAGATATGGTAAGAATGATAAGAAAAATAACAAATAAGAATGATGAAACGAAGTAGGGAGACGGGGAGGGTTTTTATAATCAGTTGGCAACACTTGCGGATAAACTTAATCCAGATTAAAACTAAATATGACATTCTTAGTGCAAACACTCCAGTTTTGATATTGTATCAGTTGTTAATCCTTGATCTGCGGAAATACGGTCTAAAGCTGCATCTGAACCGGTATTAGGTTTTGATTCTATTAGAATTATGATAAGGTGTCAAGAAGATTTATTTCAGGGTTATGTTCTTGTGTAAAGCGTTTGGACCAGGGGCAATATATCACATGAACATATTTATGGCTTTTTTTGAGTAAATGACCTTGACGACCATATCTTTTCCAGTGAAATCCAGTAAATATCTAGTTTAAGCTAAATAATTTTTCCGCCATTTATATCGTCTATTGTAAGACCAGTTATTGACATTTCTTTCCAACGTATTACTCCATCTGCAGGTGTTCAAGGACCAACTGGCGTTGTACCAGCTGTCGCCATCTTATCTTTTTATTTATCTGTTTATGCAGATAGATAGCTGTTTTTTGTTTGTGTTTTTTTTCTCACCTTCTGATCACACCACAGCGACACATTTACTTCACTCACGTAATCTCGTCATCACAGTGCTTTTTTAGTATGCATTACGCTGTTTTACCTTCTATTTTTTGTTGAGGATTTTCCGACATTCCTCCTCTCAGATAATTTGCGAAGTTGGAAATGAAAGAGACAGCAAGGAACGGTAATGAGTGTGTCAAAAGTTTCGCCTGTTGACACTTCCGCGTTTTCTGTCGCCGCCATTTTTTCCCCCAAGAAGTGTTTTGTAGGCAATCACCCACTGATAGCTTATCTTACGTTGTTGTGGCAGACATTTGCTTTGATAAGAAGAGGGTAAAAAATAGGGTTACCTTAATTTTTCTCTCTCTTTCTCTTTCTTGTCTCTCTCTTCTTCTCTCTCTCTCTCTCTCTCTTCTCTCTCTCTTCTCTCTCTCTCTCTCTCTCTCTCTCTCTCTCTCTCTCTCTCTCTCTCTCTGGTCCCCCTTCCTCTCTCCCTTTCTCTCCCCTTCTCTCTCTCTATCTTCTCTTCTCTCTCTCTCCTCTTCTATCTCTAAATCTCCATTTCCCGCGTCTCTCTCTCTCTCTCTCTCTCTCTCTCTCTCTCTCTCTCTATATATATATATATATATATATATAATATATATATATATATATATATATATATATATATATATATATATCCTCTCTCTCTCCCTCTCCTATTTCTTCTCCCCCTCTGTTTCTCTCCTATTATTGCCTCCGTAGATCAAGGGACTAACAATTATTTTCAGAAATTAACTTTGACCTTTCGCTTTATCCCGCCGGAGAACGCATCCCCCACATGGCCTGGAAAATCAAAATGTAAACAATATCAGAGAGCGAGTTTCTGGACACATGTATTAGCGCGACCCTTTGCTCCGTCCTGCGACCCGCTGCGCGCCGCTGCCCTTTTCCCTTCCCTGTCCTGCATTCCTTATGTTTGTATACCTGATTGCCCCGTTCGTAAAACGCACATATACATACATATATAAATACATAACATACATAAATAAATACATACATACATATATAAAATACATACATGCATATATATATATTTGTGTGTATGTATATATATATATATATATATTATATATATATATATTATATATATATATATATATGGTGTGTGTGTGTGTGTGTGTGTGTGTGTGTGTTGTGTGTGTGTGTGTGTGTGTGTTTCTGTGAAATGTGTGTATGTGCCTGCGAGTATGTATGTGTGTGTGACTGTGGGCGCGTGTTTGTAGAATAACATTATACCAAATGTCCCTGAACAGAATACAAACTAATCAAGCCAAAAGTTAGTCCCCCGACCGACAGCCTCCCGGACCGGTCGGTGTCACAACGAGGTTCGAATGTATTTTGATGTCATTCTCACGTGACACAACTCCGCTGTGACAGATCCTTTGCCACAGCGCTCTTGTGACACCGCCGCTGTATGCAGGCAAATGTTTGGTAACCTGCGCGACACGTCTCGTTTCTGAGGTGACTTCTGTGTAAAGTAATTGAGCGGTGGCGACATCTACATGCAAATGAAAGAACTATGCTACGAATATCTAATCTCTGAACCATGAGTGAATGAGAGAGAAAAAAAAACAGTGTTGGATATATATTTTTAAAAAGTTCAGGTCGATGTCAATACCTTTAGTACTGAAAGGTAATGGTAGTGAAAACGATATTAATGAACGTGGTATGAAACAGAAATATCGATAGATGAGCACTCCAGGAAGAATAAGAAGAGAATCTCTTTTTTTTTTTTTTTTTTTGCATTTTGAGATGATGCTAATTACAGAAAAAAAAATGAAATAAACCAAAAAAAAGCTACAGATAATGATAAATAAAATAAATAAAAATAAATAAATAAAAGCTACAGAGAGTGACAATGACATAAATATGATAGACGCCGTTCATTATCATAACCTCAGATGTATAATACAGAAGAAGATGCGGATAGCGATGATGGCATTACAGCCGGAGAGAGAACGTCGAGCGCAAACCCAAGGGAAAAAACTGCAATCGGCCGCCGCGAGAGCCAGCGAGCGGCGATGTCGGCGAGGCGGGAACGACACACGCGGTGAACGGGGAGGGGGGGTGGAGCGTGGTGTGGAGGGAGAGACAGGGTGGAGGGAGAGGGAGGGAGGAGGGAGGGAGGGAGGGAGGGGGTGAGGCGGTGGTGTGGAGGGAGAGGGAGGGAGGAGGGAGAGACAGGTTGGAGGGAAGGAGGGGGTGGAGGCGGTTATGTGGAGGGGAGAGGGAGGGAGGGGGTGGAGGGGTGGTGTGGAGGGAGAGGGTGGGAGGAGGGTGGAGGGAGTGTCGCGCGGGAGAGAGACAGGGGGATTGGTGGTGAGAGGGGGGGGGTAGGGGGTGCTCGTTCAGCCAGCCCGCCCGTATCCGCTATGCGATGAGCGCCCTGCCGCCTCTGACACGGCCACCTTCGCTACCGCATCCCGCTTCCGGTCGGCGAACGGCGGTGCTGCTCGATTCGCGATAATGGTAGTTATGCATACTTGTACGAGAGCAGAAATGCGCTTGCAGTGTGCATGCATGGACGCACAGACCAAACAAAGGCAAGCATTCATATATGTGGGGGCTTATACACTAAGAATAAGCACAAACACATGGCCAAACACATGCACGAACACTTACACACATACACGTGTATGAAAATGCACATGTTACGGTTTACTTGCATATAAACATACACCACAACACACACACCAACAACACCCATGCCCAAGCCCACTCATTCACATCTACCACCCGCCCACACAAAAACCACCCACTTACACACACAAAGACACACACCACACACAACACACACACACACACACACACACACACACACACAACACACACACACACACACACACACACACACACACACACACACACACACACACACACACACACACACACACACACACACACACACACACACACACACACACACACACACACACACACACACACACACACACACACACACACACACACACACACACACACACACACACACACACACACACACACACACAACACCCACACACACACACACACACTATACACATACGCACGCACTGGAACGCGCCCTAGCGGTACAGACACACAGAACAAACACATGCCTGCTTGTTCCTTACATATCTGAAAAGGACGCAGAAAAGGGGGAAGAAAGGGGGAGATGGAGGAGGAAAGGTAAAATAAAGAGGAAGGGAAAAAAGGAAGTCGAAAAGTAGAAGCAGAAAGAAACGGATGAAAAGCAAAGGAAGGAGGAAGAGAAGGAGAAGGGAAGGGAGATGAGAAGATGGATGAGGAAGGGAAGGAGAAAAAGGATGGAGGAGGAGGAGGAGGATAAACATGAGACACCTTATGGTCTTCAGGTAATTGGGTCTGCGACCAAGAGCATGTGGCCAGAATACGAAAGAATGAGAGAAAAACTACATGATAAAGAATGGTGACAGAGAAGACATGATAAAGAATGGTGACAGAGAAAATGATAAACAGAAATTAAAAAGTGCAAAATAAATCAGTCGATAAGATGAAAGGGGGAGAAGCAATTAAAGTATGAAAAAGCAATATAAAGTACATCAGATAAATGGATTTGAAGAAGACAAGATAGATAAAGAAGAATACAAGAAAGTAAGAAAAAATAAAGAAGATATCAAGAAAAACAGATTAAAATAACATGAAGAGGAAACGAGGAAGACAAGTAGGAAAAATAAGTGGATAAATGAACAGAAAGAGAAAAGAAGTGAGAAAAAAAAAAAAAAAAACAATACAATGAATAAAAAACAGAAAAAAAAGAAAAAAACACGAAGAAGGAGGTAGAAGGAGGAGGAAGAAGAAGAAGAAGAAGACAAAGATGAAAAGAAAACATTCCTCCGCCCTCTTCTATGGGAACGGCCGCGCCAGCCTTCAGGACATATGGATCTTCGGATGAATTAAATAACGTGACTTGGCAACTCCGTCCACAGTTACCGTTATGACATTTTAGATTGAGTAATTTTTTATATATCACGGTCATTTTCTCAAAACCATTATTCTACCCTCATTTTTATAGAATATCAGTTGTCATCGCAGTTATTTTTTATCAGTAGTTTATCAGTTAATGTCCTTTCCATTAATGGTTAATGTTGTCATCTTCGCCTTTTTGCCTCTGTCATTGTGAGCGTGTTGTTGGGATTGGAGCTTTCTGTCAGTTTGACGCTTCTTCTCTTTCTCATGCTCTCTCCCTCTCTTTCTCATTTCTCTCTCCCTCGCTCTGTCTGTCTGTCTGTGTTCTGTCCGTCTGTCTGTCTGCCTCTCCTCTCTCTGTCTGTCTGTCTGTCTGTCTCTCGTTCTCTCTCTCTCTCTCTCTCTCTCTCTCTCTCTCTCTCTCTCTCTCTCTCTCTTCTCTCTCTCTCTCTCTCTCTCTCCTCTCTCCTCTCTCCCTCTCTCCCTCTCTCTCTCTCCCTCCCTCCCTCCTCTCTCTCTCTATTTCTCTCTCTCTCTCTCTCTCTCCCCTCTCTCCATCCCTCTCTCCCTCCTCTCTCTCCCTCTCCTCCCTCTCCTCTCTCTCTCTCTCTCTCTCTCTCTCCCTCCCTCTCCCCTCTCCCATCTCTCTTCCCCTTCCCCTTTCCCTCTACCCTTTTCCCCTTTCTCTCTCCAGATCGCCCTCGCAGCCGCCTGTTATCTTTACGGCCTATGGGACCGTGTGGATCGCTGACACCATTCCCGAGCTGGTCACGGGAAAGGCATGCGGATGTCTGGTCGGATATGTACTACTGATGCAGAGCCAATTGCCATATATGACGCCATGCAAAAAGGTGACGATGTACAGCGCCACCTGCCCGTCCATGGTGACAACTAGAGAGCTCCCTGTTGTCACCAGCCCTTTCGTCATGGTAACTAGGTGGACCCTGCAGCGAATATGTAGATTTTTTAAGGAGACCATTCCAGTAGAATTTTACTGGATATTTTTAAACTTTTTTCTGCGTTGATCTTTTTCTTTGAATAATTTTTTACCTTCGTTGGTCTATGATTAATCATGTTGAAACTTTTTTTTTTACTAGTGAGCTCAAATAACGCGTTGAAGTGCCTCTCCCCTTCATGCAAGTACAATTTATGTTTAACTAATAGTCCTCTTAAATCAGGAAGAGTTGAGTCAGATTACGCAATTGCCTCGGCATCTTTCCCTGTCCTTTTGCTGGCCGTTTGAACTAAATAAAGTTTCAATTCAGTTCAGTTCAGTTCGATTTAAAGGCCACCTCTCTCTCTCTCTCTCTCTCTCTCTCTTCTCTCTCTCTCTCTCTCTCTCTCTCTCTCTCTCTCTCTCTCTCTCTCTCTCTCTCTCTCTCTCTCTCTCTCTCTCTGATTATCTGTATGGCTTTCTTTTGTCTACCTACCTTTCTCTCTCTGCAAGACTGCCCCTCCATTTCGCCTCTTTCTCTCCTTTCTCCCTCTTCCTCTCCCTCTCCCTCTCCCTCATCCTCATCCCTTCCATAAACCCGCACAGATGGAAGCGCATAATACAAGAAAACAGACTGCACGCAAACCAGAGCAACATCCACGCCATCTACAGCACGGACCACATACATGTTGATCTGCATGTCTCCACAACATCCAAGTAAGAGAGTGAGTGTGCGTGTGCGTCCTTTTGTCTCTCGTTTAATTATATCATGAGAGTGGAGGGCAGTGAGACAAGGGGAAGGGGAGGGGAGAGGGAAGACGGGTGAGGGGAGAGGAGTGAGGGCTAAAACTGCAGTTTGTCACTTCACCTCTTTAGGTCACTGCGCATGGCGTGCTTCTCTCTTTGTGCGCGTTTTGTCTTCACTTTTTTGGTCCTGGATTTGATTATTATCATACGTTTATTAAGAGAAAATAATCATGATTAACGGTGCTTTCCAAGAGGACAAATCGATTGACAAACATTTTAAAGAACCGAATACAGAAAATCAAATTTAAATATAAATAACAAATGATCACCAACCATTACCCTACCAAAAAATACACGAATACACGCCCTTATTTACACACACACACACACACACACACGCACACAAAACACAACCCAAACTACTAAAACAAAAGAGAAAAACACAGCAACACCCCCGGCACCACATTCCCATCAGCATAAGTGCCAGCCAGCGGGACCAACACCAAACCTCCAGTGAGTCAACCGAGAGCAGTCGACTCGCGACCCGCCCTTCGCTGCAGCCTCTTCCTTCGTCACACACCGGGGAAGAGGTGGGGTTAGAGGGGAGTAAAAAGGGGGGAGGGAGAGGGAGGAGGGGAGTTAAAGGGAGGAGGGGGGGAGGGGGAGGGGAGAGGGAAGTAGGTAGGAGGGGAGTAAAAAGAAAGAGGGAGGGGAGTTAAAGGGAAGACGGAAGGGGAAGAGTCAGGGGAGAGGGGAGAGGGAAGAGGGCACAGTAAGTAGGAGTTAAAGGGAAGAGGAGGGGCAAGGGGAGGGGGAAGAAGGTAGGAGGGGAGTTAAAGGAAGAGGGAGGGGAGGGGGAGGGAGAGGGAAGTAGGTAGGAGGGGAGTTAAAGGGGAGACGGAAAGGGAAAAGTCAAGGGGAGAGGGGATAGGGCAATAAGTAGTTGGGGAGTTAAAGGGAAGAGGGAGAGGGGAGAAGGAAGTAGGTATACAGGGGAGTCAAAGGAAAGAGGGAAGAACGAAGGGAGTAAAGGAAAGAGGAGGAGAAGAAAGGGAATTAAAGGAAAGAGTGAGGAGAGAAAGGGAGAGAGGGAAGAGGGAAGGGGATAGGAGGAGTAGGAGTTAAAGGGAAAGAATGAGGGAAGAAGGAAGAGGGAGGGGAGTGAAAAAGGGAAGAAGAAGAGGAGAGGGTAAGGGAAAGGGAAAGGGAGAGGAGGGGATGAAAGAGGGAAGAATGGAAATGGAGTGGAAACGGAGATGGGGAGGAGGAAGGGAATGGAGGGGAAGTACA
>NW_020868289.1:424901-427401 GCF_003789085.1 Penaeus vannamei
TTTCATCGCCCATTTTCTTCCCCTCTTCCCTCCCTCTCTCGCCTCTACTCTCCGAACCTCTCACCTGGATTCTTTATTCCATTTTCCCTCCTCCTACGTCTCCCTATCATCACGCTGTTTCCACTTACAATGTCAGTTATTTTCCCCCGTCCGGTTCTCCCCGGTTCTCCTCCCGAGATAACAGAGGCAAGATGCTGGTGCGGTCGAGAACGGACGATCACAGAGGATATTAGGATACTTCCAAGAGGACCGGCACGAGGGGACAGCGCCGGGGTACGTCGAGGCCAGAGGGACGTCCCAGGCACACGGGGGCGAGGGCTGGGGGTTTGCTTTCAGACACGACGGTATTTCACCTAAGCGGTATTCATGCTATAGCAGAATATGTATATGTATATAATTATATATATAATATAGTATATATATATATATATATATCATCTATATATATTATACATAATTAATCATATATATTATATTATTATATAATATATATATATTATATAATATATATATAGTATATATAATAATATATAGTACTAATATATGTATATATATATATAATATATATGTATATATATATATATATATATATATATTATTATGTACTTATATATGTATATTATATATATTATATATATATATATATATATATATACATGGTGTGTGTGTGGTGTGTGTTCTGTGTGTGTGTTGTGTGTGTGTGTGTATGTATGTATATGTAAAACACGTAAATATATATTATTTATACATCTATGCCTCATGTAAACCCCGCACGCCATTAGACAACCTCGCTCGCACGAAGGCATCACGACCATTTCACCCGATGGCCCAGACACTCACATTCACCGGAAATACTAATCGAGGGCCCCCTCCCTCCCTCCCCCCCCCTCCCACCCCACCGCCGAAGGATCCCGGGCATACACAGTGCCCTGTATTGTGTCCTCTCCGCACACATGCGCTCGAACCTATACATACACACGCGCGTGTACACTGACGGTGCCGTGAGCCCTCGCCCACGTGCACATATCTCTATTCATGTTGTGTTAGTCTCATATTCACATCTTTGCTTGCGAGTAATTACAGACACATATAGACATACACATGTACATACACATACGCTTACGCATGCACATGTACATACACATACGTACAGATATATATGCACACTTATACACACCAAAATACACAAAACAACAATACACATACTTCATACATAACACATACACGCACACTCATAAACAAACAGAACACACATAAACGAACACAAAAAATGACTATATCAAACAAACACACACGCAACCACACACGCACACACACCACACACACACACACCACACACGCCCCACACAAACAACAAACACACCACAACCAACAAACAAATCCCAACACACACACCCACAAACACAACACAGTGACATTCGTGACTCGAAACGTGTTCCACTATCATACACTGATTTGGATTGATGACGACTTTGATGACTGCGTGGTGTTAGATGCCTGAACACTCCACTGACTCCTGCTGGGTGCTCACTTGCAGGAACCACTTGGAGTACTTCCTGCAGGAGATGTGGAAACGATGATGCTAATGATGCCTGACCTTGAGGCGGCAGAGTGATGCAAAGTCGATTTCTCGGTCTGTCTGTCTATTTATTAAATTCATTATTATTCATTAAAATCTATCAGTGTTTGTCTGTCTATCTATCTATCTCTCTACTTGCCCATTAGGTATCTTTCTACGTCTCTTTATCTAAAAATAGATATCTTTCTACATCTATCTTTCTATATGTCTATTTATCTATCGATCGATCTGTCTAATATCTATCTAAATCTCTCATCTATTCTATCTGTCTATACCTCTCTTCTTCTCTCTCTCTCTGTCTGTCTCTTCTCCTACTCTCTCTTCTTATCTCTCTGTCTGTCTGTCTGTCTCTCCTCTCTCCCTACCTCCCCCCCTCTCCTCTCTGTCTGTCTGTCTGTCTGTCTGTCTGTCTGTCTGTCTCTCTCCTCCTCTCTCTCTCTTTCTCTCTTCTCTCTCTCTCTCTCTCTCTCTCCTCCTCCTCTCTCTCTCTTTCTCTCTCTCTCCCTCTCTCTCTCTCTCTCTCTCTCTCTCTCTCTCGCTCTCTCTCTCTCTCTCTCTCTCTCTCTCTCTCTCTCTCTCTCTCTCTCTCTCTCTCTCTCTCTCTCTCTCTCTCTCTCTCTCTCTCTCTATTTACCTATCTCTTATCTATCTTCCTGGGCTGTCTGTCTACTTCTTTCTACTGAAATACATACATATATATATATATATATATATATATATATATATATATATATATAATATATATATATATAACAATATAAGAATAAAGGAATAGATAGTAAAAACAAAGTAAAATGCTAGATAAATAGATGTTTAAAAGAGATTAATAGACAGAAAAGAAATGAGAGAAAGAGAGAGAGAGAGTGAGAGAGAGAGAGAGAGAGAGAGAGAGAAGACCCAGAGAGAGAGAGGACGAGAGCA
>NW_020868289.1:432401-434901 GCF_003789085.1 Penaeus vannamei
AGTGTAAATGGTGAAAGAGCCTTGTTCAGTGTAAATGGTGAAAGAGCCTTGTTCAGTGTAAATGGTGAAAGAGCCTTGTTCAGTGTAAATGGTGAAAGAGCCTTGTTCAGTGTAAATGGTGAAAGAGCCTTGTTCAGTGTAAATGGTGAAAGAGCCTTGTTCAGTTGTAATGGTGAAAGAGCCTTGTTCAGTGTAAATGGTGAAAGAGCGGTTCAGTGTAAATGGTGAAAGAAGTGGTGAAAGAGCCTTGTTCCCTTGTTCAGTGTAAATGGTGAAAGAGCCTTGTTCAGTGTAAATGGTGAAAGAGCCTTGTTCAGTGTAAATGGTGAAAGAGCTTGTTCAGTGTAAATGGTGAAAAGAGCCTTGTTCAGGTAAATGGTGAAAGAGCCTTGTTCAGTGTAAATGGTGAAAGAGCCTTGTTCAGTGTAAATGGTGAAAGAGCCTCGTTCTGAAAGAGCCTTGTTCAGTGTAAATGGTGAAAGAGCCGTTCAGTGTAAATGGTGAAAGAGGTTCAGTGTAAATGGTGAAAGAGCCTTGTTCAGTGTAAATGGTGAAAGAGCCTTGTTCAGTGTAAATGGTGAAAGAGCCTGTTCAGTGTAAATGGTGAAAGAGCCTCGTTCAGTGTAAATGGTGAAAGAGCCTCGTTCAGTGTAAATGGTGAAAAGAGCCTCGTTCAGTGTAAATGGTGAAAGATCAGTGTAAATGGTGAAAGAGCCTTGTTCAGTGTAAAGTGAAAGAGCCTTGTTCAGTGTAAATGGTGAAGAGCCTTGTTCAGTGTAAATGGTGAAAGAGCCTGTTCAGTGTAAATGGTGAAAGAGTTCAGTGTAAATGGTGAAAGAGCCTTGTTCAGTGTAAATGGTGAAGAAAATGGTGAAAGAGCCTTGTCAGTGTAAATGGTGAAAGAGCCTTGTTCAGTGTAAAGTGTGAAAGAGTTCAGTGTAAATGGTGGTTCAGTGTAAATGGTGAAAGAGCCTGTTCAGTGTAAAGTGAAAGAGCCTTGTTCAGTAAATGGTGAAAGAGCCTTGTTCAGTGTAAATGGTGAAAGAGTGTTCAGTTAAATGGTGAAAGAGCCTTCTTCAGTGTAAATGGTGAAAGAGCCTTGTTCAGTGTAAATGGTGAAAGAGTCTTGTTCAGTGTAAATGGTGAAAGAGCCTTGTTCAGTGTAAATGGTGAAAGAGCCTTGTTCAGTGTAAATGGTGAAAGAGTCAGTGTAAATGGTGAAAGAGCCTTGTTCAGTGTAAATGGTGAAAGATCAGTGTAAATGGTGAAAGAGCCTCGTTCAGTGTAAATGTGAAAGAGCCTTGTTCGTGTAAATGTGAAAGAGCCTTGTTCCTTGTTCAGTGTAAATGGTGAAAGAGCCTTGTTCAGTGTAAATGTGAAAGAGCCTTTTCAGTGTAAATGTGAAAGAGCCTTGTTCAGTGTAAATGATGAAAGAGCGTTCAGTGTAAATGGTGAAAGAGCCTCGTTCAGTGTAAATGGTGAAAGAGCCTCGTTCAGTGTAAATGGTGAAAGAGCCTTGTTCAGTGTAATGGTGCCTCGTTCAGTGTAAAATGTGAAAGAGCCTCGTTCAGTGTAAATGGTGAAAGAGCCTCGTTCAGTGTGTAAATGGTGAAGAGCCTTGTTCAGTGTAAATGGTGAAAGAGCCTCGTTCAGTGTAAATGGTGAAAAGAGCCTCGTTCAGTGTAAATGGTGAAAGAGCCTCTTCAGTGTAAATGGTGAAAGAGCCTCGTTCAGTGTAAATGGGTGAAAGAGCCTTGTTCAGTGTAAATGGTGAAAGAGCCTGTTCAGTGTAATGGTGAAAGAGCCTCAGTGTAAATGGTAGCCTTGTTCAGTGTAAAATGGTGAAAGAGCCTTGTTCCAGTGTAATGGTGAAAGAGCCTTGTTCAGTGAATGGTGAAAGAGCCTTGTTCAGTGTAAATGGTGAAAGAGCCTTGTTCAGTGTTAAATGGTGAAAGAGCCTTGTTCAGTGTAATGGTGAAAGAGCCTTGTTCAGTGTAAATGGNCACTCTGTCTCTCTTTACATACATATGTGCGTGTGCGCGCGCGTGTGTGTGTGTGTGTGTGTGTGTGTGTGTGTGTGTGTGTGTGTGTGTGTTGTGTGTGTGTGTGTGTGTGTGTGTGTGTGTGTGTGTGTTGTGTGTGTGTGTGTGTGTGTGTGTGTGTGTGTGTGTGTGTGTGTGTGTGTGTGTGTGTGTGTGTGTGTGTGTGTGTGTGTGTGTGTGTGTGTGTGTGTGTGTGTGTGTGTGTGTGTGTGTATGTATGTGTGTGTGTGATTGTGATTGTCCGTGTGTGTGTGAGTGAGTGTGCACTTATAAATGTGTTCCTTTATATTTGTAAGCAGTTACAGTATATATATATACATACATATATAAGTATGATTTATACCCATACATATATAAGTGTGATTTATACACATACATATGTGAGTGTGATGTGTGCAGTAAGCCCTCTTCCCTCTTTCATCTTCCTTCCTTCTTGTCTCTTCTTACGCATCTTCCCC
>NW_020868289.1:444901-447505 GCF_003789085.1 Penaeus vannamei
CTCCTTCCTCCCCTCCGTCCCTCCCTTCCTCCTTTCTTCTCCCTCCTCCTCCTTCCCTTCCCCCTCCGTTCCTCTCTTCCTCCCTTCTCCTCCTTCCTCCCTCCTTCCCTTCCTCCCCTCCGTCCCTCTCTTCCTCCCTTCTCCTCCTTCCTCCCTCCCCATCCTCCTTCCCTCCCTCCGCCGATCCTCGCTGTAGTCGGGGGAAAAAAGTGTTGAACCAAACCTAGATCGCTGAACCGGCCTTTCACTCCGCCTTCTCCATCCTTTCTCTTCCCCTTTTCCTTATCTCTTATCTCCCCTCCCATTCCTTCTCTCCCCTCCTCCCCGTGCGGCCCTCCACTTCCCTGGCACTCCCTGGCACATACTGCACTATCCGGCACCTCACTCAATAATTAATCCGAGGAATCAAGTGCCCGCTCGCACGCCCGTAAAAATGGCGCGATCGAGCTACAATATCCGCCGCCGAGCCGAAAAAACGCCCGCGAATGCTGGGTGATTATGTAGGTGCATCCGCGAGCGCTCGACGAGGGCGGTGAAGGGGCGGCGGGCGATCGGGTGGAGCAGAGAAGGAGGTGGAGAGAAGGAGGGAAGGGGTGGGAGAGGAGGGCGGGAGGAGCTAGGGAAGAAGGAGGTGGAGGAGGAGGGTGGAGAAGGGTTGAGGAGTGAGGGAAGTACGTGCTAGCGGTGCTGAAGAAGAGGGGGGGTAGAGAGGGAGGAGTAGTGCGTGAAGGAAGAGGTAGTGGTGAATGAGTAGATGGAGAAAGAAAGGGAAGGAAAAGAGAAGAAAGAAGAGGAAGACGAGGAGGAGGACGGTGACGAGGATAAAGAAGATTATGAAGAAGAATTAAAATAATAATAAGAAGAAAAAGATGATGAAGAAGAAGAACATATACAGAAGGTGAAGAAAAAATGGAAGGGAGAGGAGGATAAGGGGAAGGAAGAGGGAAATAGGAAGAGATGGAGATCTAGAAAGGAGGCTGGAGAAAGGGGAGAGGGACTGACACCGAGCAAATAAAGGAACAGCGGCCCACAGTGTAATAAAAGAGGGGGTGGGATAAAGCCGACTAAAGCGCAGAGGACGGCGAGAAGCGATAAAGTAAGGGAGGAAGAGAGAGAAGGTAAGGCGTCGACAGGGTAGGAAAGAGGACACAGCGAAGGAGAGACAGTCCAAAGGGAGAGAGAGAAAAAAAAACAACAGAAGTAGAAGCCTGAAAAGAAGAGAAAAAAAGTCATGGCGTGCATAGTTTTTTCGAGAAGCGAGCCTGCATGTGCTCGGTGCGGCCGCGAAATATCAAAGGGAGACGCGGTGGGGGAAGACTCTCCTCTCTCTCCCGTCCCTCTCTGCTCCTCTCTCACTGCTCTTCTCTCTCGCTCACCCTGAGCAACCGCAGCGACTCTCCTCACTCCCTCCTCCTCTTGTCCTCTCTGCGCTGCCTCGGTCTCTCTCTCTCTCTCTCTTCCTCCATCCCTCACTCCTCTTCTCTCTCCTGTCTCCTTCCAACTAACCTGCGCCACCTGTGGTTCGCTGACTCCTCTCTCTTCTCTCTCCCTCTCCTCTCTCTCTCTCTCTCTCTCTCTCTCCTCTCCTCTCATTCTCTCTCTCTTCTCTCTCTCTCTCCTCTCTCTCTCCTCTCCTCCTCGGCTCACTTACTCTCTCTCTCATCAGTCTCTTACCTCTCTCTAGCTCCTCCCTTTCGGTCTCGATCCGTCTCTTCCCTACTCGCTCTCTGCTGTCTCTACCAGTCGTCCCACTCGGGATCTCCTAAGAAGGCTCTAAGAGAGGCTCTAGTCTCAGCTCTGATCTCTCTCTCCTCGATGCTACTTCCTCCTCTCATCCTCTCTCTCTCTCTCTCTCTCTCTCTCTCTCTCTCTCTCACTCTCTCTCTCTCTTCTCTGCTCCTCGTCTCGCATCTCATCGTGACCTAGCGTTCTCTGCATGCGTCTGCTGCGTGCTATCTCTCTTCTCTTCCGTCGTCCGACTTCGCGGTATGCACGAGCCTAGTAGACTCTCTCTGCTCAGTCGGTAGGCACTCTAGCACTTCCATGCTGCTCATCATCTCCTCTCTCTCTCTACTCTCTCTCTCTGCTGCTCTCTCTCTCTCTCTCTCGTCCATCTCTCTCTCTCATCAACTCTCTGCTATGACGAGGGTTGCCACATATCTCTTACTCTCTCTCTCTCTCAATCTCTCTCTTCTCTTCCATTCTCTCTCATCGTCTCTCTACTTCCTCTGTTCTCATTCGATCTCTCTCTCTGGTCTTTCCCTTTCCACTCTCGTCTCTGCCTGCTTCTCTCTCCTCGCTTCTACTCTCTCTCCTCTACATCTCTCTCTCATCTCTCATCTCACTCTCTCTCTCTCTCTCTCTCTCTCTCTCTCTCTCCTCTCTCTCTCTCTACTCTCTCTCTCTCTCTCAACTCCACTCTCCTCTCTCTCTCGGCTCTTGCTTGGACATCTCTCTACATGCTACTCTCTAGGCTCGTCTCTCTCCCACGTTGAGACTCTCGTACTTGCTCTCATCTCTCTCTTTCTCTCTCCGGTCTGGAAAGTCATCTACTCTCTCTAGTGCTCGTCTCTCTCTCGTCTCTTTAGCTCTCATGCGTCTCTG
>NW_020868289.1:451519-459019 GCF_003789085.1 Penaeus vannamei
TATATATATACTATTATATATATATATATATATATATATATATATATTATTATATATATATATATGTATATATATTATATATATATAATATATATATATATATATATATTGTATATATATATATACAATATATATATATTTATAATATATATATATAATATATGTGTCGTGTGTTGTGGTATATATATTGTGTGTGTGTGTGTTGTGTTGTGTGTGTGTGTGTGTGTGTGTGTGTGTGTGTGTGTGTGTGTGGTGTGTGTGTGTTATGTGTGTGTATGTGTGTGGTGTGTGTGTGTGTGTGTGTATATGTAATGTATATATACATACATATACTAATTATATATAATATATATATATATATATATATATATATATATATATATAATATATATATTAATATATATATATATATATATATATATATATATTATGTATATAGGATGGTATGTATATATATATATATGTATATTATAAATATATATATATATATATATATATATTATATATATATTTATATAATATAATATATATATATATATATATATATATATATATATATATATATATATATATAATATATATATATATTATATAATGTATATACATACATATATATTATATATATATATATATATATATATATATATATATGTATGTATGTTATATATAATTTATACTTTATGCATACATACATATACACATGTATGTGTGTGGTGTGTTTGTGTTGTGTGTGTGTGTGTGTGTGTGTGTGTGTGTGTGTGTGTGTGTGTGTGTGTGTGTGTGTGTGTGTGTGTGTGTGTGTGGTGTGTGTGTGTGTGTGTGTGTGTGTGTGTTGTGTGTGTGTGTATATATATATTTTTATATATCAATACACACATATATCTCCCGTATATCTCCCAATGACGTGCGGGCACAAGCAGAAGAGCCCCGGACCGCTTTTGTTCGCAGTCCGTGAAGAGAAAGAACGCTCCTGCCGTTTGGGCGAGCGGAGTTGAATTCATGATCAACTGAACTAAAAAAGTCCGAGAAGAGGAAGATGAAAGGAAGGATAATGATAAACCCAATAGTGAAGTTTAAAGAATAAGAAGAAAGACGAACAAGAACTAAAGTAACGAAGAAGAGGGAGAGAGAAGAGAAGAGCAAACGGATGGAGATAGAAATACGAGTAAAATCATAACCTTAAAAGCAATAATTCGTCGAAGCGTTTGCAGTTCTTTGAGCGAGCGATTGACGCTTCTCTGAATGATTCCCCCGATGAAGTAGCGCCGCGAAGGGGTCGTGGGCGGGCGGCGCGGGCGGGTGTGATCGACCGAGTATTATGTCAGGCCGCCCTCCGTGTAACTTTCTTCGGCGCTTAATTGGCAAATATGATATGTCTTTTATGGATGGCCCTCGTGTCTCTCTCGGAGGAGGAGGAAGAAGGGGTGTGATTGTGTGGGCGCGTGTGCGTGTTTGTGTGCGTGTATGTGTGTGCGTGTGTGTGTGTGGGGGGGGGGTGTAAGTGAGAGAGTGTGTGTGTGTGTGTAAGTATTTGTGGGTGGGTGGGTGTGTAAGTTTGGGTGTGTATGTCTATAGGTGTGTGTGGATGTGTGTGTCTCTGTAGGTGTGTGTGTGTGAGTGCGCGTGTGTGTGTGTGTTAGTATGTTCGTCTGTCTACACAAACACCCCCATATAACAGGGCGTAGCGATGACGTCACTAATAAAGGTGTGCGCGCGGCGGGTTGTTGGTAATATTGCATCTCCGCTTAAAATATGGCGCAGGCAAGGGTTCCGGGTGGCGAATCAGGCTATGATGAGCGCTATTTTTTGACCTCGTAAATCTCTTTTTATTGCCGCGATTCAAAAAAGGAAAGGAAAAAAGAGGTTTGGATTTATGACGTGACCGAACGCGAGTTAAACATCCGGCCGAGAGAGGAGCCACGCCAACGCATCCGGACGCGGCGGAAAAGAAGGGCAACGGCGCCACTGGCATTTCAGAGTGAGAGGCCCATGGTAACTCACGGGAATGAGGCTAATGGTAATGATCAGTAAAGGTATCTCGGGTGTCGAAGCGGCGAAGAAAAGAGGGAATGGTAGACCCCCCCCCCCATGGCGTTTGTATCACTCCTGACGAGGTGACGACTGCTGGCGGGCCTCGTCGGTCGGATGCCATCCTTCGCAAAGTTCCAACGGACGGCTACTCCTTCACGACGGCGCAGACATCCTTCGCCACATCTGTGCATGCGATCGCCGGCGAAGAAGGCGGCCGAGCAGTCCCATTCCCTCGGACTTGATATCCATCTTGCGATAAGCCGGGAAAATGTTCCTTATCTTGGAAGACATTTATCACGACCATAAATAAAAGCGGAAAGGGCGGCTCGGCGGGGCGGAGGGAGTAGGGGGAGGGGGTTACATAAAGAAATGGGCGGGAGAGAAAATATAGGATCCGCCGCTAACGAGGTCACACGAGGAGGAGGGAATGAGCGAGGCAATTAGCGGGCCGCCGCGCTGACCTCGCCTCGCCCGGCGGCAGGTGAGGGCCCGGGTGCTAAATCGCCCTGAGGGAGGGACCGCCGTCATGAACGCGCAGATTCCTCCGGTGGCACCGGCTTCCCCCCTCCCTCCCTCCCCTCCCGCCAATTGCTTCTTTGAGTCCCTATGCACCCCTCGACTGCCCCTTGGAGCCCCCTGCCCTCCCTCAGCCCCGTTTTTGTGGCGAGGGGTCGGCGCCCCCGGGGACGCGGCACGGCCTCGAACGTCGGATATTTCCTCCTTGTCCCATTCGCTCCTCGCTGCCTGAGCCGCCCCTCCGCCTCCCTTTCTTCCCGACTTTTCTTTTGCCTCTTCTAGCTCTTTTGCCTTTCCGTTTGTCGTCTTTACTCCGTCTTCCCCTTCTTTTCTTATCATTCTGTTGTTTCCTCATATTATTTTTCTTTTTCTTTTTTATTACCTAATTTTCCTCCTCATCTTCATCGTAATTCACCCCATTACTACTTTTTTTTTATTTGCTTCTCTCTTCTCTTCTCTCTCTCTATCTCTCTCTTCTCTCTCTCTCTCTCTCTCCTCTCTCTCTCTCTCTCTCTCTTCTCTCACTCACTCACTCACTCTCTTCTCTCACTCTTCTCTCCCTCTTCGCTCCCAATCACTCTGATTTTTTCTACTCTTCCTATTCCTTCTCTTCCCCTGCCGCTAATTCTATCCTCCCCCTCTATCTCTTCCTATCCCCCTTTCTCCCTCGCTTTATCCTCCTCTCCCTTCCCCTCCCTCGTTCGTAAATGTCGTTACAAGGGCCGATCACGCCCGAATCTGTGATAACGCCCCTGTTATCGCATATTGTGTAAGGGTTTTCCCCTTTCGCTTGTTATTGATGTCTTTTAGTTCTCGCTCTCGTTACTTCTTATCTCACCTTTCGTCCTTCCTTCCATCTCACTTTCTCTATTTCGTTGGATTCTTTCAGGCAAGTTTATTTTTAAAAATTATTTGGTATAAAATGATTTCTTTATTGTTCGTATTTTGTATCTTGCTTGTGGTTGATGCGATGTCTCCTAAATGAACTTCAATGCATTCATGATGTGCGCCGTAATCTGATCCTTCCTTTGTCGTGCCAGCGTTCATAATCTATAACATTTTTGTGATGCGCAGCTGCCCGTGATTTCTGGTTCACTTGAACTTCATAGACCTGGATATGATCGTTGACAATATAGTGGACAACTTTCATGGCAAGGATTTTTTCTGTCCACTCTCTCTCTCCCTTGCTCTCTCTCTCTCTCTCTCCTCTCTTCGTCTCTCTCTCTCTCTTCTCTCTCTCTCTCTCTCTCTCTCTCTCCTCTTCTCTCTCTCTCTCCTTCTCTCTCTTTCTCTTTCTCTTGTCATGGATGTACATGGTTGTTAAGAGAGAGAGAGGGGGGGAGGAAAAGATATATAGATAAATAGATAGAGAGGGAGAGAGAGATGTATGTGCATGGGCTTGTCTGCATGCGTTCATGTAACATGTTATATAAACATGTTCTCATCTCTATCTCTGACTTCATCCATCTGTCTCTTTTTCACTCTTCCCATCTCCCTTTTTTATCTCTTTGTCTCCTTTTTACTCCACCTCTCCCTTTTTCTCACTAATCAAAAGTAATTCACACAGTCTCCCAAATTCCAACACTAAGTCAACAAAAATTATATGCCTTAAAAATAAAAACACATCCACAAAAAAGTAACTTCTCTCCCACAAATTTTCTGGTCATAGTCGTGTTGTTGCCAAAGGACCCTTGCCCCCTCCCCTGCCCCCTCCCTTCCCCCTTCCCTGTCCATATCCCCTCTTCCTGCCTCCCTACCTACCCCACGGTGTTTCTCTCTCTCTCTCTCTCTCTCTCTCTCTCTCTCTCTCTCTCTCTCTCTCTCTCTCTCTCTCTCTCTCTCTCTCTCTCTTCTTCTCTCTCTCTCTCTCTCTCTCTCTGTCGTCTCTCTCTCTCTCTCTCTCCTCTCTCTCTCTCTCTGTGTGTGTGTGTGTGTGTGTGTGTGTGTGTGTGTCTTCTCTTTTCTCTCTTCTTCTCCTCCTTCCCTATCATTCCTCTCTCCATTTCCCTTCCTTTCTATCTTCCCCTCCCCTCTCACTCATTTTCTCTCACTTTTCTCCCATTCCCTCACTCCTTCCTCCTTCCTCTCTCCTTCTCCTTTCCCTACTCCCCTCCCCTCTCACCCCTCTCTCCTCCTCCCTGCCTCTCCTTTCCCCTACCTGCCTCCCCTCTCACCCTCTCCTCTCCCTCCCTGCCTTCCCTTTGACCTACCTCCCTTCCCCTCTCCCCTCCCTGCCATCTGCTTTCCCCTACCTCCCCTCCCTCTCAACCCCTCTCCCTCGCCTCCTGCCCTCTCCTTTCCCCTACCCCTGCCCTCCCCTACCTCTCCTCCCTCCCCCTGCCTCTCCTTTCCCCTACCTGCCCTCCCTCTCACCCCTCTCCTCTCCCTCCTGCCCTCTCCTTTCCCCCTACCTCCCCTCCCCTCTCACCCCTCTCCTCTCCCCTCCTGCCCTCTCCTTTCCCCTACCTGCCCTCCCTCTCACCCTTCTCCTCTCTCCTCCCTGCCCTCTCCTTTCCCCTACCTCCCTCCCCTCTCATCGCTCTACTCTCCCTCCCTGCCCTTCCCTTTGACCTACCTCCTTCCCGTCTCCCTCCCTGCCCTCGTGCTTTCCCTACCTCCCCTCCCCTCTCACCCCTGCCCTCTCCCCTCCCTGCCCTCCCTGCCCCTCCCTTTCCGCCCTCCTCCCCTCCCCTCTCACCCCTCTCCTCTCCCCTCCCTGCCCTTCCCGCCCTCCCCCCTGCTCTCCTTTCCCCTACCTCCTCCCCTCCCCTCTCCTCTCCCCTCCCTGCCCTCTTCCTTTCCCCTACCTCCCCTCCCCTCTCACCCCTCTCCTCTCCCCTCCCTGCCCTCTCCTTTCCCCTACCTCCCCTCCCTCTCACCCCTCTCCTCTCCCCTCCCTGCCCCTCTCCTTTCCCCCTACCTGCCCTCCCCTCTCACCCCTCTCCTCTCCCCTCCCTGCCCTCTCCTTTCCCCTACCTCCCCTCCCCTCTCACCCTCTCCTCTCCCCTCCCTGCCCTCTCCTTTCCCCTACTCCCCTCCCCTCTCACCCTCTCCTCTCCCCTCCCTGCCCTCTCCCTTTCCCCTACTCCCCTCCCCTCTCACCCCTTCCCTCCCCCTCCCTGCCCTCTCCTTTCCCCTACCTCCCCTCCCCTCTCACCCCTCTCCTCTCCCTCCCTGCCTCTCCTTCCTTTCCTACCCCCCTCCCCTCTCACCCTCTCCTCTCCCTCCCTGCCCTCTCCTTTCCCCTCCCCTCCCCTCTCCCTCTCACCCCTCTCCTCTCCCCTCCCTGCCCTCTCCTTTCCGCCTACCTCCCCTCCTCTCACCCCTCTCCTCCTCCCCTCACCCCTTCTACCTCCCTCCTCCCCCTACCTCCCCTCCCCTCTCCCCTCTCCTCTCCCCTCCCTCCCTACCTCCCCTCCCCTCTCACCTCCCCTCCCCTCTCCTTTCACTCCTCCCCTGCTCTCCTCTCCCTCCCTGCCTTGCCCTCTCCTTTCCCCTACTCCCCTCCCTTCTCCTCTCCCCTCCCTGCCCTCTCCTTTCCCCTACCTCCCCTCCCCTCTCACCCCTCTCCCCAAACCGCACATACGCACTGGATTTCGGCGTCGGTTTTGGCACCCGTCTTGGCTCTGCAATAACAGCGTTGCCAGACATGATCAGATTTTTGTTTACATGGAAGTAATTTCTGCCCCCCCCCCCCCTTTTTCTCTCTTACTCTTTATTTTTCTTTGCTTGCCTGGTTGTTCGGTTATTTATCCTTTTTTCTTTTACTTTCTTTTTTGTTGTTGTCGGTGTTTACGTACATTTATTATGGTTTGCTGTCGTTTGCCGTTTTCCAAATAGGTCGGCGAGATTCCATGACCTCTCGGAAAGCATATGTTACTTGGCAGAATTTGCGATTCTCAACTAGCATGATGTGACGCAAGCCAAATATGTATCGATTTCTTTTACTTTGCTTTGGCCCCTTTGTCACCCCTCCCCCCCTTCTCCCCCACACATAACATCCACACATTCACCTTTCTTCAGGAATTCGCTTTCTGTTTATGTTGCTGTTTCCTCTTTTCATTTATTTAGTATTTATTTTTATCTGGCAGTCTATTCGTCGATGTTTTTATAATCATATATCTATTCTTTTTTCGTCTATCTCTTTAGCCCTTTTCCAACTTTTTTTTTTATATGTCCCTTGCCTATGTTGGTGCATTTATCATTATCATTTCCTCTTGTATTTGTCCTCTATTTTTCGTTCACCTCTCTCTCTCTCTCTCTCTTCTCTCTCTCTCTCTCTCTCTCTTTCTCTCTCTCTCGTCTCTCTCTCTCTCTCTCTCTCTCTCTCTCTCTCTCTCTCTCTCAGATCATTCACTATTAAACTCTAGTGGACTGCTACTTCGCCCCTTCCCCCCTCTTTTTTTCCTATCTCCTCCCTTCCTTTTCTCCACCCTCCCCCTTCCTTCCCCTCCCTCCCCCTCTCCTTTTCCTACCTTCCTCCTCCCTTCTATTTTCCTCCTTGCCCCTCCCTTCTCGTTCCATATTCTCCCATCCCTTCTATCCCCCCCTCCCCTCTCTCCCCCCTTCCCCCTCCCTTCCCCTCTTCCTCCGAGGCCAAGCTACTTTGTCTCTGATGTTTCCCTCCGCCACGAGGGTCTGCTCCATTGTGCAAGGGCGAGCCTCGTCAGCGAAGTCCACAGCGGGCTTCTAAAGGGGATAGCAAGCTGAAGGAGGAATCAGTCTTCTCCGGCCGCGCCTTCTTCTCCTTGTTCCTCCTCCTCCTTTCTCTGCCTCCTCCTCCCTATTTCTCTTCCTCAGTTTTTTTCCTCCTCCTCCTCTCCTCCTCCTCTCCTCCTTCTTCCCTCTCTCCCTCCTCCTCCTCTCCCTCCTCCTCTCTCCCTCCTCCTCCCCTCCTCCCCCTCCCTTCCCCTCCTCCTAATACACATTACACCGCCCCCTTCATCCCCCCCC